>WWET01006160.1:0-38844 GCA_011038615.1 Limnodynastes dumerilii
GCCGGGAGAGGGACGCTGTCAGGGAACCAGGAACCAGGTAAGTGCGGCGTTTGCCGCGGTTTGTGATAAGCACTATAGCACTTTGTGTATCATAATCGTATATCTTTTATAATGACATGTTTTATTCACATATATTAAAGATTAGAGTAGCAGGTTCCCTTTTCTGATAAATAGAATCATAAATTAAATAAATAGTAACAAGAGGGACATTTCATGTCAAATAATGTGCAATATATGTGAAAGATAGAGAGAGGGATTTATATTGAACATAAGCAATATTTGATGTAACATGTTATTTAATATCAACAAGATCATATATATTCATTGTTCCATTTTTTGAGTTTTATATGAATATAAATGGCAAAAGCTTTGTGTACGAGTTATGGTGATACCCGATACAATACATAAAATAACAGATCATAGAGATACCAGATGCATTATATTATGTAACAGAAGGAATGTTGGAGTTATTTATAAGTTAAAACCTTAATGGTCTCTGTGTAGGCTTCATGCAGGATACAATAGTATGAAATTTATATATATACAAATAAGACAGACCACCTCAGAGACAGTCTTGAATATAGACCAACCAGGAACTGTGAAAGTGATGGATAATTATACCAGAGGTGAGCAGGCAGCACTTAAGAAGAGGTCCGTTAACACACTACTTTAAAAAAGAGCCGCAAACAGCTTGAAACATGTCAGAGGTGAGCACACCGAATCCCACAGCATCATCATTCAGAGACCATGGAAACCCAGGTCATGGACCCTTTGGGAGAACTTAATCACCATTTTTTTTAGCACGTCCTGGTAGGCGGGGAGGGAAACCATAGGTGTCGCTGGTGTTTTTATGAATTTTATGTTTTATTGTGTGTTATATGTTGGAATAAAGTATTCATATTGTGACATATTGCACTAGATGTTCTTATTTTTCTTTTATTCCTTTGTGACCTTGGAAAAGAAGATCAGCGTTGGAATGTATATTTCAGTCTGAACACCTCTCACTATTGGCTGCCCCCTATTATAGTTCATTGCAATTTAATTTATAGATATATTATAGCGTTGGATTCTCTGGCTGTTTTTTGTTATTGTGTAGAGTTTGGAGTGTGGGGGTAGATCCTAATATCCAGAAAAGCCTGCAGCGAGTGTTTTGTACAGCACTAGATACCTTTTTACATAGTTTTCTTAAAGAAACACCAGACTGCTGTAGATTCCTGTAATTAGGCAGTTAAGCTAGGAACCAATTACCTACCAAACACCTGTTTGGAAGGACTTATAACCCTGAGATCCCCAGTGAAAGCACCACTTGTCAAAGGGCTCCTTAGCCCAAAACGCGTTGTGGACAGGACTCTCAAACCATTTTTGATGGTCTAGACTTCTTCTCCTGTTATATCCACTGAGTTAATCTTTTCTTGGGTCTGCTACTTTTATCATTGCACTCTCCAGGCTCTGCACTTATGGATCTGGACAGCCCTCTCAGCTGACTACAGTGGGGCTGCAGCTCTGCTCAATGAAGGAAAGTTTTTATCTTGATTTACTTATGGTTGTTTTGTTTGATCTGTTTGTTTCATGTCTTTGAAGTGTTCAGTTGAGGTTTATTTCTTTTACTCTGTCACTCTCATTTTTTGATACATGCACATTGGGCCTGATCCAGACCTACGCTGGTGTGCTTAGAATATTATCGCCGAATGTACCACCGATGCACGGCAATAGGCACTCCCCTTGATCGTGCCTAGTTTAGCATACATACGCTCGGCAAACCCTACCTTAACCTTTGTGTTCGTTCCCGCGGCCGTCCGTACGTTCATTGCGTATTAACGACGCTTCGCACGCCTATACTGTACAATTTAAAAGCCTCACCCCGCCTATATTCCTTAACTCCAGCGTCCATACTAACTTCATACTATAAACACGCCCTTTTGTCGGTAAAAACGCAAAGTATACGGACGCCCGAATCGCCACTATGAAAATCAGTGTTTTACTTCCGGAAGTTGTCACTAGGCGCATGCGCGGTGCGTTATTTCTGCCGAATTTACACTTATGATCAGCGTTAGCTCACAAGTGTTCGTTGTTCTGGATCAGAACCTGTCACGTTCAATGATTGTTTGGGATCAGTTCCGGGTTTCAGGGATGAAGACAACAATGTTGGGTTGAAAAGAAACTGAGCAGGTTTAATAACAGATGGGTGCATACAGAAGTAATGATGAATAATAGTCCCAGACAAGATAATGGTGCAGGGTTAAATAATAGTTCGTCAGGAGGCACGCTGTCAAACAGGTTATTAAGTCCAGACAACAGCACTGGCGGACCAGGGTAAATAAGGAGATCTGTGTGGTAGGAGGTGGAGCTGATGGTAGCAGTTGTAGCAGTGAAGAAGAGGTAGAAGGCAGAGTTGGAGTCAGCGGAACTGGAGTAAACGGAACTGGCGACAGCTGAGGAGAATCAACTGGTACACAGGACTTGAACTCCGGACTGGACCTTAGGACTGGACCTCAGGATCGAACCTCAGGGCTGGACCTCAGGACTGAAGCGCTAGACTGGACCTCTGGACTGGACCTCTGGACTGGACTGCTGGACTGGACCACGAGGCTGGGCCACGAGACTGGAGCACGAGACTGGACCATGAGACTGGACCACGAGACTGGACCAAACAGACAGGACTGGACCAAGCAGGCAGGACTGGACCAAGTAGGCAGGACTGGACCAAACAGACAGGACTGGACCAAGCAGGCAGGACTGGACCAAGGGCAGAACTGGTGACAGCAGGGTTGAATCAACTGGGACTCAGAACTGGAACTCCGGACTGGACCTTAGGACCGGACCTCAGGAAGGGACCTCAGGACTGGACCTTGGAACCAAATCGCTGGACTGGATCTCTGGACTGGACCTCTAGACTGGACCACCGGACTGGACCTCTGGACTGGACCACCGGACTGGACCTCTGGACTGGACCACCGGACTGAACCTCTAGACATGACCTCTGGACTGGGCCAACAGGACTGGACCAACAGGACTGGACCGACAGGACTGGACCAACAGGAGAGCAGGACCAGGAGTACTAGGCCCATAGAAGACCTAATTGTTCTGGCAACGTTGGAACAGTGCACAGGGTTTAAATAGTGCGCCCTGTGCACTGATTGGCTGGAGGACTGGAGAGCATGAAGATCATTGGAGGAGCGCCGTCACATGATGCATCCAAGATGGCGGCGCCTATGGACCGGAGCACTGCCGCACTTGCCGCCAGAAACCCACGTGGAGCACGCCGCGGCAAGATTGGTAAGTATGAACAGAGGCTGTCACTGTTTCAGTGACAGTCTCCGACGAGCCGCAGCAGCCACGCGCCGGGAGAGGGACGCCGTCAGAGAACCAGGGAGCAGGTAAGTGCGGCGTCTGCCGCAGCTTGTGATAGGACCATTGTGAGGATGGAGATCAGACAAAAGACCATTGCTTATAACCACATGTCCCCTGATTAACAATACCTGTAGGATTATTATTGAATACTTTTTATAAGGTTTTTGCAGTTATATAGACTCGCTTTATCTTTGCCTGCTCATAGTATATATGAGCAACTCCCCTCCAGCACTTACCACGGAACACATCTCTTCAGTTGTCGCTTACTGTATATCTTTTATCTGCTGACTTGCATCGCTGTCTTTTTCAATTATTAGAACCCTTTGTTGTGCACTCCTACTATTGTGATCTGTGATTATACTCATAGTGTGTCCGTGTCTACCACTGGTTTGGTTAAACTATATATTTTATAACTATAACTTAAATGCATAAAATGGTGATTACTGAAATGAATATATGGGTTAATACAGACAGATGTAAAATGCAGAATGCAGTGGTTGGTTAAATCAATTTATAGGGTAATACCGTAGAAATGTGTGTGAAAGGCAAGGGTACTATACTATAACAGTGACAAAGGAAATAAAATGCCCCAGACAACTAACTATATTATTATATATGTAATACAATATACAATATACCATTATATCTGTAATTAAATATACAATATACCATTATTTCTGTAATACAATATACCATTATATCTGTAATACAATATACCATTATATCTATAATACAATATACAATATACCATTATATCTATAATACAATATACAATATACCAATATATCTGTAATAAAATATACAATATACCATTATATCTGTGATACAATATACAATATACCATTATATATGTTATACAATATACAATATACAATTATATCTGTAATACAATATACAATATACCATTATATCTGTAATACAATATACAATTATATCTGTAATACAATATAAAATATACCATTATATCTGTAATACAATATACAATTATATCTGTAATACAATATACAATATACCATTATATATGTTATACAATATAAAATAGACCATTATATATGTAATGCAATATACAATATACCATTATATTTGTTATACAATATACAATATACCATTATATCTGTAATACAATATACCATTATATATGTTATACGATATACGATATACAATATACAATTATATCTGTAATACAATATACTATATAACATTATATCTGTAAAACAATATACCATTATATCTGTAAAAGAATACCATATACCAGTCTATCAGGTATATAGTAGATTTTACATAAATATTAGATATTCCATATAAATAAATATATTAGATTGGAGCGGTTCAGAATGTTTGAAACTTGTATTTTCAAATCAATCTAAAGTTACTCTCCTGTCTCTCCTGATAAATTCAGATCTAAAATTGAGACAAAATGTAATTTTGCCATAATCCTCAGATTTTTATGTGTTTTGATTCTATATTAGACAGTTCCTCATGATTTAGCAGCCATTTCCCATAGGGGAGTTAAGGAGAATGGTTCTTGTGTGGTTTGAATTCTATATAAGGTTCTCCCTCATGATTTGGCAGCCATATTAGATAAGAGAGTTGAGGAGAATGGTTGCTGTGTACAGCTGTGCTGTAGTAGTCTAATAGGTGTTGTGTCTATTGACCAGCACTGTCTATAAAGCAATAGACCTTATTAAGGATCTCTGTTTTATAGCAGTGACTTTGCTGTATGCAATATTATAGTAGCTGCTCAGTGAATTGTGTTTGAAGGTTGTGCTGTACAGTGTAAAAGACATATAATAATCATTCTATTTGTGTGTCTTGTAATCTGCAGCTCTGTTCTACATACTGTCCTTCGTGTTAGGGTTCTGACTAAAACTTTAAACTTTAAAAAATAAATAAAAAATAATAATAAATTCTCCAATGTTTTAAAGTACCATTTTTCCTTGTTACTATTATACAGGTGAAACACGAAAAATTAGAATATTGTTCATTTATTTCAGTAATTCAACTTTAAAGGTGCAACTAACATATTATATAGACTCATTACATGCACAGTGACATACCTCCCAACATTTGAAAATTCAAAAGAGGGACAAAATGTTGCAGCCTAGTAGTGGGGGGGTGTCTTGTACCACCCAGTGGGCGTGTCTGGGAAAGTGGGTGTGTCTTGCACCGCCCATACAATCAGATCTTGTCTCTATATGCCCCCTATTGCCAGTGCCTGCCTGCATGTCTGCCCCCTATTGCATATGCCTGCGCCCTTGTCTGCCCCCAAATGCCAGTGCCATCCTCCTTCTGCCCCTTATTGCCAGGGCCTGCCTCCATGTCTGCCCCCTATTGCCAGCCTCAATCTGCCCCCTATTTCCATCCTCAATCTGCCCTCTATTGCCAGTGCTAGCCTCCAATGTGATGTCTACCCCCAATTGACAGCCTCCATCTGCTCCCCATTGACAGTGCCAGCCTTCACCAGCTTTCACCTGCCCCCTTGTTATGGCTGTTAGTCTCCCTGGTCCTTTCACTATCTGTATCCCTCCACAGCTATCCACAGTTCATGCAGATAGGACAAACACAGTATAGGGTAGGGGCCCCCAAGCTCCTCACCAGTCCAGAGCAGGGCAGTGGCAGCAGGGGAGACACGCTGGATGCTGGCTGGGGACACTCAGAAACTCCGCAGTGGTGATTTCCTGTGTGCAGAGTTTTCTCTCTCAGATTGTCACAGCTTTATATAATTTTCTTAAAGAAACACCAGACTGCTGTAGATTCCTGTAATTAGGCAGTTAAGGTAGGAACCAATTATCTACCAAACAGCTCTATGGAAGAACTTATAACCCTGAGATCCCCAGTGAAAGCACCACTTGTCAAAGGGCTCCTTAGCCCAAAACGCGTTGTGGACAGTACTCTCAAGCCTGTTCGATGGTCTGGACTTCTTCTCCTGTTATATTTGCTGAGTTATCTTTTCTTGGGTCTGCTACTTTTATCATTGCACTCTCCGGGCTCTGCGCTTATGGATCTGGACAACCCTCTCAGCTGACTACAGTGGGGCTGGAGCTCCTCTCAAAGAAGGGAAGTTTTTAACTTGATTTACTTATGATTGTTTTGTTTGATCTGTTTGTTTCATGTCTTTGAAGTGTTCAGTTGAGGTTGATTTCTTTTACTCTGTCTCTCTCATTTTATGATACATGCACATTGGGCCTGATCCAGACCTACGCTGGTGTGCTTAGAGTATTATCGCCGAACGTACCACCGATGCACGGCAGTAGGCACTCCCATTGCTCGTACCTAGTTTAGCTTCCATACGCTCAGCAAACCCTACCCTAACTTTTGTGTTCGCTCCCACGGCCGGCCGTACGTTCATTGCATATTAGCGACGCTTAGCACGCCCATACTGTACAATTTAAATGCCTCACCCCGCCTATATTCCTTAACTCCAGCGTCCATACTAACTTCATACTATAAACACGCCCTTTTGTCGGTAAAAACGCAAAGTATACGGACGACCGAATCGCCACTACGAAAATCAGTGTTTTACTTCCGGAAGTTGTCACTAGGCGCATGCGCAGTGCGTTATTTCTGCCGAATTTACGCTTATGATCAGCGTTAGCTCGCAAGCGTGCGTTGTTCTGGATCAGGACCATTGTGAGGATGGAGATCCGACAAAAGACCATTGCTTATAACCACATGTCCCCTGATTAACAATAGCTGTAAGATTATTATTGAATACTTTTTATAAGGTTTTTGCAGTTATATAGACTCACTGTATCTTTGCCTGCTCATAATATATATGAGCAACTCCCCTCCAGCACTTACCACGGAACACATCTCTTCAGTTGTCACTTACTGTATATCATTTATCTGCTGACTTGCATCGCTGCCTTTTTCAATCATTAGAACCCTTTGTTGTGCACTCCTACTATTGTGATCTTTATACTCGTAGTGTGTGCGTGTCTACCACTTTATAAATATAACTTAAATGCATAAAATGGTGATAACTGAAATTAATGTATGGGTTAATACAGACAGGTGTAAAATGCAGAATGCAGTGGTTGGTTAAATCAATTTATAGGGTAATACCGTAGAAATGTGTGTGAAAGGCAAGGGTACTATACTATAACAGTGACAAAGGAAATAAAATGCCCCAGTCAACTAACTATATCATTATATATGTAATACAATATACAATATACCATTATATCTGTAATTAAATACATAATATACCATTATATCTGTAATACAATATACCATTATATCTGTAATACAATATACCATTATATCTGTAATACAATATGCAATATACCATTATATCTGTAATACAATATACAATATTACATTATATCTGTAATACAATATACAATATAACATTATATCTGTAAAAGAATACCATATACCGGTCTATCAGATATATAGATATATAGTAATTTTGCGAAATTTCTCAAAATTAGAATATTACATTTAATAAAAAAAAAGGTTTATAAATACATAAATGTCAACCCTCTGAAAAGTATAATCATGCATATATACTCAGTACTTGGTTTGGGCCCCTTTTGCACGAATTACTGCCTCAATGTGGCATGGCATGGATGCTATCAGCCTGTGGCACTGCTGAGGTGTTATGGACACTTCACACTGGAACACACTGGGATTGTGTGCCTCTCCATTCTTCCACCAAACTCTGGGACCTTGGTATCCTTTCTTTAGTCCTGGTAAGATGCTTCTGACATTGTTTGTTGTTCAGGAGCGGATTGACAAGAGGAATACAACATTTGAAGCCCATGTCCAGGATCCGTCTGGGTGTGGTGGCTCTTGATGCACTAACTCCAGCTTCAGTCCACTCCTTGTGCAGCTACCACACACTTTTGAATGGCTTTTTCCTGACAATCCTCTCCAGGCTGCGGTCATCCCTGATGCTTGTGCACCTTTTCTTCCACACTTTGCCATTTCACTTAAGTTTCTATTATTGTGCTTTGATACAGCATCCAACATCCAACTTTTTTTGTAGTTTCCTTTTGAGGCTTTCCCTCCTTGTGGAGGGTGTCAATAATGCTTTTCTGTACAACTGTCAGGTCAGCATCTTCCCCATGATTGTGAATTCTACTGATCCAGACTGAGAGACCATGTAAAGGCTCAGGAATTCTTTGCAGGTGTTTTGTAATAATTTGCTGATTAGAGTGTGAAACTTTGAGCCTACAATATTGAACCTTGTCACATAAACAGCAAACGGCATAGTGCCCAGTCACCCATACAGCAATCAAACTAACCTAAATAAATAAAGAGACAGACAACGATAGCTGGATTTAAAACCAAGGGAACATGGCATTTATTGATTGATAAATGATTGATCTAACTGAACAGTTAGGTGGCCCAGAAGTGGTGGAGGTCCAGTGAAACCCAATTCCTGCGGAGGTCATCCACCTTGACCTCGGCACCCCTTCCCCCCTTGTCTGATCCTCCAGCAAGACACTCGACCCATTCCCCCAGGGGCTCGACCGCTTGAGGTCTGACACTGTGGTGGCTCTTGATGCAGTAACTCCAGCTTCAGTCCACTCCTTGTGCAGCTACCACACACTTTTGAATGGCTTTTTCCTGACAATCCTCTCCAGGCTGTGGTCATCCCTGATGCCTGTGCACCTTTTCTTTCACACTTTGCCGTTTCACTTAACTTTCTATTATTGTGCTTTGATACAGCATCCAACATCCAACTTTTTTTGCAGTTTTCTTTTGAGGCTTTCCCTCCTTGTGGAGGGTGTCAATTATGCTTTTCTGTACAACTGTCAGGTCAGCAGTCTTCCCCATGATTGTAAATTCTACTAATCCAGACTGAGAGACCATGTAAAGGCTCAGGAACCCTTTGCAGGTGTTTTGTAATAATTTGCTGATTAGAGTGTGAAACTTTGAGCCTACAATATTGAACCTTGTCACATAAACAGCAAACGGCATAGTGCCCAGTCACCCATACATCAATCAAACTAACCTAAATAAATAAAGAGACAGACACCGATAGCATAGCATTTATTGATTGAGAAATGATTGACCTAACTGAATGACCCAAAGTGAGTCAGTTTAATTTAATTAAAGGCAGTTAGGTGGCCCAGAAGCAGTGGGGGTCCAGCAAAACCTCTTTCCTGCCGAGGTCATCCACCTTGACCTCCGCGCCCCTTCTCTCCTTTCTGATCCTCCAGCAAAACACTCAGGGCTCGACCACTTGAGGTCTGACACCCCAATGGTCCAATGGTTGTGTTGCTATCGGATCAGAACTACCCCCACTCCCCCCAAGCAAATAAAAGACCAGTGCCAGACCTTATTTGCTGAGACCTCCACCGCAACCACTACAGCGGCGGAACCCTTAAGTGCTGGAGCCCCCGCCCACCTAAAAGCCTTGCAATACCCCAAATAGATCAGCAATAAAAATCCTGTACAAGCCCGGAGAATCGTGCAAGATCCGAGGGTGAGAAATAGCGAGTCCACCTTTCCCAATATAAATTTAGTCAGAGCATTATTAAGTTTGTTCCTTTTTTTAAAATTTTAATTATGCTCTCTGCACCCCTCCAATGTAACCTGGGAGTCAATCGTGACCATATGAAACAGAGGTGAGGGGAATTAACATGCAGCGCCCCCACAATCCTCTTTCATCGCTCTCTCCAGGTCCCAAATGGTTCTACTAACCAGATCATTGCCTCCAAGGTGTATGATAACCACCTGTGGCTTACTAAATCTGGAAAGGGTTCTATTAAGGAGGGGAGACAACAATTTCCAATGGAGTCCCCTAAACCCCAGCCAGTCAATCTGCCACCCCTTAGGTGTTGATGGAGCACCCCTCTTCGTAAACATCATTCCCGCCCAGAACATGTAAGAATGGCCCACAATCCAGGCTATCCGGGACCTCTGCCTGCGACCTGCAAGAAAAAGTTAATACCGTAACCAACTCATATATACACATATATAGACATGTATATAGACATGCGCTAGCCGTACGATAAACCAATGGGGAAATTTTTTAATATCAATATAATAACTTATCAAAAAATAACTGAAATTAGTTACAAACTGGAAAATCCAACATAGTACCCTGCGCAGGTAATGTGGTTGTGCAATACCACTAAACAACAATAATGAGCAAGAAAAAAACGTGCTGGGAACTCTGTGAGATATCCCAGGGCGGACATGCAGCGCGTCATAACAAAACCGAACTGAAATTTAGTAAGAGGATCCCCACGCTGATGAACGAGCCAGTTGGAACCTCCCTTCGGCGTATTGACCCAGTATGCTTTCACCAGCGTTACTGGACACACTGCTACGTCCGCATGCGCCGACAGAAAAACCCAATGACCCTTCCCCACCTGATTGGTCTTTTTTTGCCATCATGCCGGAATTAACCGCACTCTTACCTGTGGCCACAAACTCGCTGACTATGAAGGCCCCAAAAAATGCCCAAGAGAAGGCCACCCTGAAAAGACTGCTTTCAATATCGGAAGAAGCCACCTCAGGTAACACTGCTAGCATTCTCCTGAGCATTCTCAGGTTAATTGGCTTTCGAATATCCTCCCCCTTAGGCTGTTTATGGGTCCAATCCTTCATAACTTTTTTTACAAGGAGGTGCTTAGTGATGTCATGACAGCCCTTTACAATAGAAAAATGAGCAACCCCTGCTAAAGCAGCACCCATGCCTGCCCTGGATCTCCCTGCCTCGAATTCCCACCAAATCCAACCAAGGAGCAGATCCACCCCTGGCTTACCTTGGCTTTCCTTCTTCTTCATGTAGCGCACCCACTCTGACCAAGCCCTCTCATAAACACGCAATGTCGCTGGGGCCAGAGACACATTCGCCAGGGCTTCTAGGCCGGTTTCACGATCTGCCAAAGATGTAAAGGGCATGACAGACCTGTGTCCTCGACCTGAGGAGCTAGCTCCCTAAATCAACCCATTCTCCCCTGGAAAGCGTGTCCGCCACCCCATTCTCGATACCCGGAACTTGTCTGGCCCTGAATGTGATGTTGTGCTGCAAACAAGTCAAAGCCAAAAACTGCAGCAGCCTAATCGCTGGGGGAGACAAAGACCGCTGCCCGTTGATGGCCTGGACCACCCCCAAATTGTCGCACCAGAACACAATGCTGCAATCCTGCACCTGGCCAGCCCAAAGCTCCACTGCAACAATAATGGGGAAAAGTTCCAAGATTAGCAAGTTAGCCGTGAGCCACATCTTACCCCATCTTTCAGGCCAGGGTGCTGTGCACCACTGACCCTGAAAATAGGCACCAAATCCCACTGACCCAGCCGCGTCAGGTAAAGCTTAACTTCAAGGTTAGATGCCACCGGGGCCTGCCAAATATATGTCCCATTGAAATCTGACACAAAAGACATCCACACTGCCATGTCGTCGTGGATTTCACGCGAGACTGTCACAAAATGATGAAACAGCCTCACGCCCGCCATCGCCCGCTCCAACCGCCGGCAAAAAACCTTGCCCATAGGAATGACCCTACAGGCAACAACCCCAAAAGGGACTGAACTTTCTTCAGGATAGCCTTCTGACGCTTATGCAAATCCATGAGGGGCTCCCGCAGCCGTCTTAACTTGTCCAGGGGAAGCCTGCACAGCTCGGCAACGGTATCAATTTCTATACCTAAATATGACAAGCAGTGTATGGGACCCTCTATTTTGTCAGACGCCACCAGGACGCCAACATGGTAAAAAGAGCTGTGGCAGAAAAAAGGACAATTGCGCACACCGCTGACTCAGCCACGCCAATGAACAGAAAGTCATCGAGATAATGTGCCAGGAGATGGTGACCCGATCCCACTTCCACACACCAGTGCAAGAAAGAGCTACATTTTTCAAAGAAGGCGCAGGATATGGCACACCCCATAGGGAGGCAACAATCAATGAATAAATCCTGCGACATTCTGAACCCCATGTACTGAAAGAAATCAGGATGCAGCGGGAGAAGTCTGAAAGCAGACTCCACATCCAGCTTTGCCATAAGGGCGCCTTCCCCAGCGGAACGCACCATACCCAGCACCTCCTCAAAAGGCTGATAAACCACCCGGCAGTGACCGCATCGATGGCATCATTAACTGACCAACATTTTCCGGGGACTTTCTTGGGCACCACACCAACCAGTGAAACCACAAGCCCCTTCAGCGGCGAATCACTGAAGGGACCCACAATCCTCCCCCTGCGCACCTCCTCCATGACCTTCCGTTCCAAGATCTCAGGAAGCTGCCTAGCAGACCTGAGATTATGCGGGCAAACCGTGGTAATTGAACCATCAATAGGCAACTGAAAACTTGTCTCGAAACCCGAACTTAACCAAACCGCCATGTCTCTCAGGGGAAAACCTCCAACCAGGGACGCATAGCCTCTAATTTTATTGGGGACATTGCCTTGCGTAATGGCCCTAACCCCAGGCAAATTATGGGGGATACTGGGCAACTGGACTCTGCAGTCCTTGGCTGGGTGACCACCCCCACACTTGATGCATGCTGCCCCCCTGGTGCGGGTAGGTGCTTTGGGAATTGTTAAATCCAAAGCACCTACCTTTCCCTGGGACAAGAGTATTGACCACCCCACTTTCTTTCTGCTGTGTGATGGGCCTATGAAAGGACTGGGCGTCAATAGAATGCCTCCCGGACTGGGTTACTGACGTCCACATCTTGACATCCTTAATTGCAAAATCTATGCATTGAAGGCCCTCCTGCTTTTACCGAAAGCCCTCATAATACGCCCCTCTGAAGTTCGTGTGCATATCCTGAATAAGGTGCGTATAGCACCAAACAGCCCACGACTCACCCGGCTGGAACTCTACATAACTGGCTACAAAGACACAAAAACCTTCCAGCCACCTCTTAAATGTCTTCTCTTACCCCCCCCCCTTCACTGTCACTGCTACACGACCCTTATGCGCCTGCTCCGTAAGGGAAAACATGTTCACGTATTTCCTCTTTTTAATCCTATTCTTAACAGATTGCCTAATCTACTAATATATGGCAGTATTAGGACATAGCATGGATGTATTCCTAGGCCTAGCCATCTTCTTCACCCATGCATCCGAAGGGACCTTCCCACCTTTTTAGACGATTACCCCTCCCAGTGCCCAACGAAGCAATTTCATGACTTTTACCGGCTTAATTTGTGAATCTGTCGACCCCACTGATGACACCCCATCTGAAATTGAGGGCAAACCCTCAAGGCCGGACACCGGCACTGACTCACCAATACCGGCGACATCAACTGAAGCCAGCGTCTACGTCGAGGTACCCGGGATCTCTTCCACGGACTGCGTCAGCTGGCCCCTGACAGTCTCAGTCCCAAACTGTGGCTGAACCATCATAACACCCGCTCCCCCTTGAACTGCTGACATCATGGGACCTACGGAGGAAGGGGCGGCCATAAAAGAAACAAAAGGGTAGGGAAACTGCACAGGGCCTGAATTAAAAGGCTGAGGCCAAAATAGTTGCAGGAAAAATCCTGGGGGGCATACCTACTGCTGCCCCTGCTGCACCCCACCAAGACCCAAAGACCTTTCTTTGCTGACCCGTGACCCTGCCTTGGATGCACCCAAGCGCGCCAAACTCTGCTGAAGCGCTGAGGCAGATGATGGGCATGAAGCATTCGACTGGAGTGCCCCCCAGAAAATAAGGAAGCACTAGAGCCCCTGCCGGTGGAAGATGGCTACCTGCCTGAACCAGCCTGGGTCTTTCTCTTATAAGCCTGCTTCCTGTGCCTCCCCACTGGTCCCTCACTAACTGCACTCTCAATAGCTGCCTTCTCACTAACTTCCCTCCCACTCATTTCCCTCTCACTCACTTCCCTCTCCCTAACTGGCATCTCCCTGACTCCTCTGTCCCTCACTGCTCTGTCTCTCACTGCTCTGTCCCTCACTGCTCCCCCACTAACAGGTGTGTCAGGAATGACAGACCCTTCATTCCCACTGCCACTGCCCAACGCACCCCCTTCAACCAAACTGCCGCTCACCCCTCCCAGGGATTCATAGCTTGCACATCAGCCCCATCCACCCCTCTACCAGCCTTTCCCACCATTCTGCCTGCCGCCATTTCCTGCAACTGCCCGCCTCTCTCTGAACCTAAGGGAAGCAGCCTTAGCGCGTACTGGCCTTGGCATCTCAATGTAGCAGCGGGGAAGCTGGCTGTATGCGATGGAGGCCGGAGGGTTGACAGAGGACGAACTCGTGATGCAGGGGTTGTGAATACCGCGATGTGAGTTTAGAGGCTCAAATCACACGATTTATGGAGATTTGGAACAAATCGTCCTTTGTAAATGAGGCCCTTAGTCTGCTAACAATTACTAGGAATATAGTGGTTAATAGAATGAATTAGAATTTTTTTTAAAATACAAAACCAAAAGACGGGTAAAGGTGCTCATCTCCAAAACACACACATTATATATATAAATGGTAGAGAATGGGTTTGGAAGGCACTCACGGAGACTGGTACTCAATTTAAGTAGTAAAAGCTCAGGCAAGAGCTATATTTATTCACATGTATACAGTGACAAACGGCAAAATAGGTCCGACGTTTCAATCGCGGTGCGCGATTTTCATCAGGGTGCCTAAGGTCAGCATATGTGCTATATATATATAAAAGGCAAACTACCCCAGGCCAGCAATGAATAAACAAACAGTAATCTGATAAAGTCTCTATTTAATGATAATTCCAAGGGGTATGAGGACCCCAATAAATCCAGTGACACCCAATAACAATAAACGTGAATATAGTCCCGAACACAAAACAATAAAATGATAACCAGGTGAAAAAAGCCAAAAATCTAAAGAAATGGTAACAGGACAAGGATGATGTGGAAAGCATAGTTCAAATTAGAATATTACATTTAATAAAAGAAAGGTTTATAAATACAGAAATGTCAACCCTCTGAAAAGTATAATCATTCATATGTACTCAGTACTTGGTTTGGGCCCCTTTTGCACGAATTACTGCCTCAATGCGGCATGGCATGGATGCTATCAGCCTGTGGCACTGCTGAGGTGTTATGGACACTTCACACTGGATCACACTGGGATTGTGTGCCTCTCCATTCTTCCACCAGACTCTGGGACCTTGGTTTCCTTTCTTTAGTCCTGGTAAGATGCTTCTGACATTGTTTGTTGTTCAGGAGCTGATTGACAAGAGGAATACGACATTTGAAGCCCATGTCCAGAATCCGTCTGGGTGTGGTGGCTCTTGATGCACTAACTCCAGCTTCAGTCCACTGCTTGTGCAGCTACCACACACTTTTGAATGGCTTTTTCCTGACAATCCTCTCCAGGCTGCAGTCATCCCTGATGCTTGTGCACCTTTTCTTCCACACTTTGCTGTTTCACTTAATTTTCTATTATTGTGCTTTGATACAGCATCCAACTTCCAACTTTTTTTAAAAGTTTCCTTTTGAGGCTTTCCCTCCTTGTGGAGGGTGTCAATGATGGTTTTCTGTACAACTGTCAGGTCAGCATCTTCCCCATGATTGTGAATTCTACTGATCCAGACTGAGAGACCATGTAAAGGCTCAAGAACCCTTTGCAGGTGTTTTGTAATAATTTGCTGATTAGAGTGTGAAACTTTGAGCCTACAATATTGAAACTTGTCACATAAACAGTATAGTGCCCAGTCACCCATACAGCAATCAAACTAACCTAAATAAATAAAGAGACAGACACCGATAGCTGGATTTAAAACCAAGGGAACATGGCATTTATTGATTAATAAATGATTGACCTAACTGAACAGTTAGGTGGCCCAGAAGTGGTGGAGGTCCAGTAAAACCCAATTCCTGCGGAGGTCATCCACCTTGACCTCGGCACCCCTTCCCCCCTGTCTGATCCTCCAGCAAGACACTCGGGGCTCGACCACTTGAGGTCTGACACCCCCATCCAATGGTTGTGTTGCTATCGGATCGGAACTCCCCCCACTCCCCCCAAGCAAATAAAAGACCAGTGCCAGGCCTTATTTGCTGAGACCTCCACCGCAACCACCACAGCGGCGGAACCCTTAAGTGCTGGAGCCCCCGCCCACCTAAAAGCCTTGCAACACCTCAAATAGATCAGCAATAAAAATCCTGTACAAGCCTGGAGAATCGTGCAAGATCCGAGGGTGAGAAATAGCGAGTCCACCTTTCCCCAATATAAATTTAGTCAGAGCATTATTAAGTTTGTACCCCTCTAGCTCACGTCCATCAACTCCCCCCCACCCCCCCCCCCTTCTTATCCTTACTATCTTAACCCTTTGATGCAGCCTGTCTGACCCTGACACCTGCCTGCTGTTTAAGGCCCTGTGGCCCTATGGGGTCCTTGGTTCTTATTACTCTAATTTTGTGAGATTTTGATTTTGGGGTTTTCATAAGCTCTAAACCTTAATCATGAAAATGTATACAAATAAGGCTTGAAATATCTCACTTTGCATATAATGAATATAATGAATATGTATGTAAGTATAATATATTAGTTTCACCTTTTAAGTTGAATTACTGAAAAAAATTAACTTTTGATTGATATTATATTTCGAGTTTCACCTGTAGTGATGCCATCACACACTGTATTTATTATTATTAATCTGATTCTGTATTGGCAAAATAACAACTTTTCCTTATCATTAGTATAGTCGCTTGCTTTTGTAAACTACATCTTTCAGAAGCAGAGTCCTTGGGCCTGATCCAGAGCTACGCTTGTGCCGCTGTCCACAAGTATGGCCAGCGTAGCTCTTGTGCACTACCCCTGTGGCTGGCATAGTTACACATTGTTAGGCTGGCTGAAGGCTACCCTAACTTCAGCTAGTGTAACAGTGTGAAATTATGCCAGCAACAGAAGCTTGACAGTCCTTACCCACCCTTCCGCCCTCATTTACTTACCTTCCCCCGTCTTCCTTCCATAGCTGTTGCGCAGTTACATCGAGGAACGCCCCCTCGCCATAACTGTGCAACAGATAGGGACAACCTTTCCTAAGGAACGGGTTTCCCTGACTACTCCGGGCAACATCTGCATGGCGCATGTGCAGATCGGCAGAAATGACGATCTTATGCAGCTGCCCGCCGTAAATACAAAGTCTGGATCAGGCCCCTTGTCACTAATAGGGTCACTTGCTGTTACATACAGTACTTTATACACTTTTTTTGTTTTTATTTATTTGAGTTTTTTCTGTTAATCCGTAATGGACTACAGACCTGAAGCATTACAGTAGTAGTTGTGTGTAGTACTGGAATTGCCAGTTATGTTTCTTCTTTAACATATACTAATAAAAAAGTCCATGGGTAAGAAAATACATCTGTGTCAGCAATGCACATTCATGATGCCAATATTCCAAATCATGCTGCTGCTTGTGAGTAAGAGAATACAGTATGTAGCTGCCTAGCCCTGCACAGCCTACTGACTCAGGATACACATCAAGCTTTCCTGGATGAACTATCAGCCTCAGCCCACAATACCCGAGGATCCAACTCTACAGTGTTAATTATATCACACCATGTCCCCCCTTGTATAAGTAACACAATTTCTTGTGGACATATGGACATCATTTTACTTACTGCTATCAAAAGTAATGCAGAAAACCATAACCCTTATCTAGCACATTGCTCATATGAAGACCACACTACTCTGTGCTTCCACCTCACACCTAAGAATAACTGTAACCTTTTCTCTCAACTATAGGCTAGCATGCGGTCAGTGACTCACAGATTACTTCAATGTATCTATGTGTGTGTGTGTGTGTGTGTGTGTGTGTGTGTTTTATAATAATAATTAAACATTTTTAACAAAATAACAAATCTTATAATATATTTCCTTATTGACTTGGTGGCTTTTGTTCCTGTTGTTTAGAGTGTTGTCCAGGGCAGTATACGGCTATTGTATGAGATTTTCATTTGATACATGCAACCACTTGAGCAGTAATGTAGAGGACATATGGTGAATGAATAAAGTTAGGTTACGTGGCTGCTCCCAGACTGTGGAGTCAAACTGGGGCCTGGTCTTTACTAAGGCCCCTGTTGGTGGGGGATAGGCTTGAGTGGCAGGACACACAGCAGGGCACGACCTCTGGAAGGCAGCCCATCCTTTCTTTTCCTTCCTTCCCCCTCACCTCCGCTTATACCGGCAGTCCACTTCCTTCCCCCTCCTTATGTATTCTGTAAGTTCTTCCCTTCCACTTAGTGTGTTAGCTCACATGAGCAGGACCCTCCATCCTAGTTTTGTTCCCTCCTCCACCACTCCCCCCACTTTGTTCCCTCTTGTTGTCCTCTGCTACCCTTTTACCCCATCCCCACTGCACCTCTATCTCCTGCTCCCTGATCTTCAAAGCTTGACACTTCACATTTTTCCTTGCGTTCTATGCTTGCTTCACTTTATTGTATTTTTGTGATATTTTTCTATTTATATTGTGCACTATGCTGTCCATCCCTGCCCTGTATGTCTGTACTGTATTTTGTTGTATTTTGTATGGCGCTGCGGACACCTTGTGGTGCCTTATAAATGAATAATAATAACAACAACAACAACAACAACAACAATAATAATAATAATAATAATAATAATAATAATAATAGCTAAGAACTGATAACCAGATAACTAGACAGGATTGAACACAGTGTTTATTAGTGCATGCAATGTAATACAGAAAACAGGTGTATAGTGACCTAGGAGCAACAATAAAAATGCAATAACACAGGTAACAAGACAAGATAAACTACAGACTATAAATAATACAGAGTACATATACAAAGAGGAATCAGAGGGAACACAAAACATGAGTAATGGAAAATACAACACAAACAAAAAATACTAAAGTAGTAAATGCAAACAGAAGTCCTGACAACAGAGCAGCCTACATGCAATAATACAATAAATGTCTAAATGCAACAATCAATGAACATAAATACATACAGACAGAAGGCAGCTGTATACAAGGCACAAGATGATAACAGGTAGGAGATGATAAAGCATACATGCATCAGGAACACAGAATAAGAGCTAATGACCAGCAATCTACTCTGGGGACCAGATTCTGAAATGGAAAATAAGAGAGGAATGCTACTCCTGGGCAAAAATTAGGAGTAGCACCAAGGAAGAAGAGGAGCGTGTCCCCACCGTGTCAAGTACAGAAGAGCCAGAGAACATCGGAGAAGAGACTCCTATCAAGTGAAGAACTTTCAGCACATCCAGCAAGGCTTCCCAAGACAGATGACAGCAAACGGTGAATGCCCAAAACTTTTATTATTTTGCAACACTGCACACTGCATCCACACACTTAGGATAGGACTCGGTGACCACCGGAGGTAAGTGCATACATTAGGGAACATAATTAATCAGGGAAAATTTATTTTTTACATGCACACTTACTGTAATGTGTTAATGTATGATTGGTGCACACTGTCTTATTTTTTACACACACTACACACAGCGCGGCATGGTAAGAAGCCTTAACATGCTGACGCTGATATTACTACAAGGCTAAGCAATGCTGAGCCTTTTAGTTCTATCAGCACAGCATGGCTAAGCCTTTCAACCATGCAGCACTTGGGTTTTTCACAAACAAAAACGCGTCAAGTATATTGACATGTGTTTTTGAGGGTCAGGGACGGGAGAATACATTAAAATCGCACCTCTCTAAGGATGCAATTTTTTTTTGTGATTTCCGGTCGCACTAAAGGCGATTTCTTCAAATTGCCATTAGTGAATACCACAATTTTTTTTTCTGTTTTAAATGGCAAACATCTGGATGATTTCTGTCCTGCGATGTTTGCCAAGGCTTTTTTCTCCAAGCCACAAATCACGCGATTTTGACCTTTATGAATTCTGCGATGTGAGTTTAGAGGCTCAAATCACAGGATTTATGGAGATTTGGAACAAATAGTCCTTTGTAAATGAGGCCCTTAGTCTGCTAAAAATTACTAGGAATATAGTGGTTAATAGCATGAATTAGAATTTTTTTTTAAATATAGAACCAAAACCAAAAGATGGGTATAGGTGTATATAACTCCAAAAAAAAAAAAATCAATTACCAAATAGCTAAGGTCAGCAGACTATAATATTCACACAGAAAAATGTTTATTGAACAAAGCATTAAAAACAGGAAAAGAAGGGATAACTCCCCCAAAAAAGATATAAAGTATACCTAGAGATGCAAACTCTGAAAACCACCCTATGTAAACATCATCAATTATAAAAGAAGTGCATGGATCATGAATACATCATATATTGAAAACATAATAAAGAGCTCAAGTTATAAATAGTCTAGACTTATTGCACATCCATAACTATACATATCAAAAAGACTCAATATACATGGTGCTATAGAGTCATGACAATACAAACTAAAACACTGATGGAGCAAAAATCATGGCACTAATGAGTAGGACAAATTTCATCCAAGATCGCAATCTGAATTCATATGCAGCTCTTACAAGTCCCAAACATGATCATGGAGGTGATGTATTATGGGTAGAGCAGAGGTAGCGCATTAAAGAGTTTGCCAAAGTCATACGCGTCCCTCCAAGGGAAAACTCTACCTCTTCTCCATCCACTTTACTATGTTTTCAAGTGATATCTTTACAATCTAGTTTCATGCTAGATGTTGGATGTTTACACATGATTCCTTTTATTAATATATGTTTTTAACATTCTTTTACATTTATTACAGAGGATCACATTGCATCTCGTCGGGGCAATGACCAAACATCTGGCTTCTGTCTTGCATCGCACGCTGGAGGCATACAGAATGTGCTTGTGGGTTGCGCAACCGAGGCATACAGAATGTGCTTGTGGGTTGCGCAACCCCCTGTGGCGAGTTCAGGGCTGTGCACAGTTGGGAGGCATGTCCATGGGTCGGGTGAGCTCCGGGGACTCTATCTTCTGTGATACTGGGGATTGGGTGAGTCTCTATTAGTTAAGTATTTATATGTTGCACATACTGTCATATTTCATGTTTGTCTTTGTTTGAAAAAGTTCCCCTGAAATGTCAGAATAAATAGTTGACCTTTTTTTCACTAATATCAGCCTTGGAGTGCCTCCTTATCTTGCTTCCCAGCAAGTTACATTGATATGTATGGAGTGCCGTTCTCCAGACTGTGATGGGAGTTTTAGGGTTAGGCTGCGGGGAGGAGTCTTAGGGCTAGGCTGCGGGGAAGGGAGTCTTAGGGTCAGGCTGCGCATTCATTCTGGGAATGTTTGATTTCTTGTCCTTGCGGAGCAGGAGCTATCGATTTCAGAGAGTTCGAAAATGGCTGCTAGAAAACGGCCCTTTCTGACCACTGACTCATACCCCTTCACACCATACCCCCTGTGTCTATATTCACATCATATCTCTTGTTCAGTCACTTTAATATTTGTTATCAGTGGGATGCAGTGGCACAGTGATGACTTCACTGTCTGGGAGTTGTCATTACATGGAGCCCATAAGAGGTTAAAATTTGGGTCCCTTTCCTCCACCAGATCCTGTATGACAATACATTGGACTAAACATCTAGGATGGATCCAGCACAGGGAGTGGGGATGACCCACTATGCGTACAGTGTGTATGCATGATGGGAAGGAGGTGTATGATTTTTGTTTGCGCACTGGGTCGATTTTCTGTGGGTCAGTATGTAATGTTTAAGGTAGGGTCCTGCGTTCAGAAGTCTGTGGTCTCTGCTTGGATGTACGGATACAAGGATTGTGCTATGATCCACTAACAGACTTCTATATTCAGCTCCTAGATAAATACAATACATACAGTGGTGCTCAGATGCAGCTTTTCGCTCTAAGATGCTCATTTCACGACATGGTGGGAAAGTTAGATTGCACTCCATTAGTAAATCATTAAAGGTTTTTTTATTTACCAGTTAACAGCTGCTGGCTCAGACAATGAACACAATATAACAGGCAATGAACACATATAACATAATGTCTGATTTCTGTATGAAGCCGTTAGCAGCTAATTATTAAGAAAACAAAGTATTAATTAATTTTTAAGCCCTATTCAATTTTCCTCAGCAGGTGGGTCTGTCATGCATGCAATTTCCCACCATGTATGGCTGAATTTTCCCTGATTTTGAGAAAGCTTTACCCAAGCACAACTGTGAGATGGATGTTAGACCGACCTATTTTCTCAAACTATTGCCTTGTTTTGCAATTTTCTCTTTATGATTCTTTGGAATAATATTAGTTAATACATCCCAGAATAGTCATTCTATACCATAACATTACTGAACTGATTTAATAAGTACATGATTCTAGAATGAGGAGAGTAATAAAGTTTTCCAAAAATGTGATGTGATGTCACCCCCTGAAATTTGTATCTTATCTTAGACATAGTTAATGTTCCAGGATTATGTTGGGATTTCAGATTCTCTTTGAATACTTGACATGTCATTTAATATTACCCTATGCTGCTGATAAGTATTACAACATATATTGCAAAACAAAAATACAATAAAATGCAATAAAGTTAAAAGAACTCTAATACTAACAATAAAATTTCAAAATCATTATAGAACTATTTCATTTTAATAAAAAAAAGAAGATAAAATATGGCATATCTAACATATGCTAAATAATGTACATTATTATACTGCCCAATGGAGGAAGTATTCAGTTACATCATATTTATGTTTAAAGAGATCATATATTCAATGAGAATCCAAATGATCTAAATAAATGAATTAATGAATAAACAAATTAATTAATTTGTTAGCCAGTCCATTATTAAGTCTGCAGATTCTTGTACTTTAGCGGTGTAATTGTTTCATCTTTTTTACTTCATACAGTAGACCACAAGCCCGGAGATAATGAGTAAGATGCCACCGGTATACCGGACAATAGTAATCACCAGGGTGATTTTCTCTGGAAGTGAAGTATCCTCTGGAACAGCTGAAACAGACAGATAGAGGGAAGAGATGGTGATATTAGAGGGTTAGATGTAGTTTTATGTAACAGATCTTTACAGTCTGGGTCATGTGTCGGGTCAGTTCTGTAGGAATCTAACTGGAACCTCTGTCTATGGTAGTGGGATTTCGTCAACGCCATCAATCAATAGTACAGTCTGTCATACTGTGTACATGTTTCTATGCCTTATTAACTTCTATATAAGAAAATATTTTACCATTTTCACCAAGTGAGTAGATATATTATATGTACATTACGTAATTTCTTTCCTGCTTTAAGTCTAATTTCATTCATATCTATAAGCACCACATGGCCTCTCCATTCCCATTCTGACTTTCATTGCATTCAGGAGACTGATTACAACAATAAAATGACTCTGAATGAGATAGATAGATAGATAGATAGATAGATAGATAGATAGATAGATAGATAAATATAATTTAAATATAAATTACTATTCCATGGTGATCATAGCTTAGTAATTTTTTTGCGGATAAAGGTTTTTTTCACATGACCTTTTTCTCCAGAAATCAAAGTTAACTGCATTTAGAGAATTGAGCCTGTATTGTTTAGGATGCACTAAGCACCAATAACAACACACAATTTTGCACTATCACTATGGACTGAATAGTTTTTTGCACTTCATTGGGAATATTTTTTGTGTGTATTTTCACCGACATAAACAGCAAACGGCATAGTGCCCAATCATGCACCAAGCATCCAGGCGGACCTTATTGAAATAACGAGACAGACACCGATAGCTGGGTTTAAAAAGGGAACATGGCATTTATTTAATTTTGTGCCGAATTGGAATTGAATTAAGTGATTAACCTAGCGATGACTGAGAACCCAGTCATTTCTTATGGAAGCTAGGCCCAGCAGCAGGAGGGGGGTTCAGCAAAGAAACACTTTTATCAAAGAGGTCATCCACCTTGACCTTGGCTCCCCCGCCCGATCCTCCAGCAGGCACTCAATGGTCAGCACAAAACCATCCCAGTACCTGGAAGATGGTTTGCCTACAGGGCCCTACCACTAGGGCTTGGTGCCCTCGCTACAATGGTTGTGCATGCTATGAGATCGGACTAACCCCACTCCCCCCCTAGAAATTCACTTCTCCTGCGCCTGATTTGCTGACCCCCCCAACTGCAACAGCCAAAGCGGCGGCACCCTCAAGTGCCAGAGCCCCGCCAACTAGAGACCCTTCAGTTCCTTAAATAAATCACTGATAAATATTCTGTTCCCTCTCTCAGTTAGGTGCACTCCATCACCCCTGTATAATCCTGAAATATCATGCCGTAACCTCGGATATGGGATGCACAACCTCCCTTTATTCACCACAAACTTTGTTACGAAAATGATTAAATGTCTTACGTTTTTTATCGATTTTTAGCATATTACGAGCCCCTTTCCATTGAAGTTGGGAAATCATATATGACCATCTTACATGGAGGTGCAGGAAATTATATAGCAAATGCCCCATCTCTCTTTTAATCGCTTTCTCCAAATCCCAGATGGACCTGCTAACCAAGTCGTTACTGCCCAAGTGTATGATAACTACCTCGGCCTAATGAACTTGTAAAGAGTGTGATTTAAAAGATGGCACAATAGTTCACATTTTAATCTCCTGAAACCCAGCCAATCTACATCTCACCCCGCAGACGGTGTCGGAGCACCTCTTTTATCCATCAGCCTACCCACCCAAAATACAAAAGAATGGCCCACAATCCAGGCCCTTCGGCGACCCGAGGATGAACTGAAAGAAAATGTAAAAACCAACATAGTAACTCTACTTTCCTTATCCCATCCCTAAAACACAGAACCTCTTATGACTACCTTAGCTTTCTTAACATATCCACCTATGATGCACTTAAGCTAACCAATCTACCCCTAACTCTATCCAGTTCACTTATAACCTTAGGGAAAAACTTAAGGAAGGGAGGCGACTGGCCCTGAGCGCACCCAATGAGGGTAAAGAACTCCCTGTAAACCTCCAAGACTCAAAACCTTTCTGGGAGGATCAAAATGGAAGAAAATCCCCCCGTGCCCCACGAAGGTGAGCAACTACTCCTAGGTGTGCATAAGCTCCAAAGCCCCATGAGGACATACACTTATCACTAACTTAGTTTATTTTTTATCTAACCTAACGTACTTATTATATGGTATAGACTTCCTCTGCCCCAGAGCTTTTATTGCGTCTGGTGACTTCCCTTTTAGAGAGGCGGAAGTGGCTGCCCCTATGAGTAATGAATGGGTCCCATAGAGAGAGGCATTCATACCAAGAGAAGACATACAGCGCTTCATCACAAAGTTAAATTGAGACAACCAGTTATTACCCCTCATCGATCCTTTATCCTAATACGTTCTTTCCAGCGCAACTGGACACACCAACGTGTCCAGATGTGATCGCAATAAACATAGAAACATAGAAACATAGAAAGTGACGGCAGATAAGAGCCACATGGCCCATCTAGTCTGCCCATTTGTTTATTGAAAACTATACTGACCCTAGACCCTATTTACCTTCAATTTGGGTTTCAATTTAGGATACCCTTATATTTATCCCAAGCATGTTTAAATTGTTCTACTGTATTGGCCTCAACCACCTCAGATGGGACAATATTCCACTTATCTATCACCCTTTCAGTGAAGAAATTTTTTTGCACATTTCCTTTGCATCTACCAATAAAATTCAACAGCCTTTCCCCGTCTGATCTGTTTTTGATTCATGGAC
Source organism: Limnodynastes dumerilii (assembly GCA_011038615.1). Taxonomy (NCBI): domain Eukaryota; kingdom Metazoa; phylum Chordata; class Amphibia; order Anura; family Limnodynastidae; genus Limnodynastes; species Limnodynastes dumerilii. Next base: position 25,929 of record WWET01006160.1, read on the forward strand.
CTTACAGGCCACCGAGCTGTCTTACATTATTACATTTTTAGTTAACATGCCTTAATTAACCGCCTTCTTCCTGATGGCTACCAACTTGCTGACCCTAAAGGCCCCAATAAAGGCCCAAAAGAAGGCCACCCAGAACAAATTACTTTCCAGGTCGGAAGAGGTAGCTTCAGGTACCACGACTGGCAACCTCCTCAGCATATCCAAGTCATTAGGCCTCCTAATTTCCTCACCCTTTGGCTGTCTCCGAGCCCAGCCTTTCGTGACTTTTGTAACTAGTTGATGTTTAGTGAAGTCATGATCTCCTTTCAGGATCAAGAAGTGCGCTATCCCTGCTAAACAAGCTCTCATGCTTGCCCTGGATCTACCTGCCCTGACTTCCTGCCAGATCCAGCTCAGCAAAAGGTCCACATCGGATTTACCTTGCCTTTCTTTCTTTCCTATGTAGTGGACTTACTTGGACCACCCGTGGTTATAGACCCAGTGTTGCCGAGGCCAGGGATGCACCAGGGCTTCTATGACAGGTCCACGATATGCCAAAAATGTAAAGGGCATGACAGACCCATGTGCTCGGCCTGAGGAGCCAACTCCCTGAATCTACCCCACTCCTCATGGGAAAGCGCGTCTGCAATCCTGTTTTTACCGCCGGGGACATGCTTGGCTCTACAGGTCACATTATGCTGAAAACATTTTAACACTAGGAACCGCAGAAACCTAATCGCCTGGGGAGGATTAGGCCCGCTGCCTGTTGATGGCCTGGACCACCCCCATATTGTCGCACCAAAATAAAATGCTCCAATTATGAAGCTCCGTTGACAATAACTTGACCACGACAATAATGGGGAATACCTCCAGGACCAGCAAGTTGGCTGTGACACTCCTCTGGCTCCACTCCTTAACCATAGTTTGGTGCACCATTGCCCTTGGAACAATGCCCTGAATCCTGGTAACTTGGCTGCGTCAGTGTAAAGCTGAACTTCCAAGTTAGACGCAACTGGCATCTGCCATATGCACGTTCCATTGAAATCCGACAAGAAAGTGACCCAAACTGCTATGTCATCTCAAATTTCCCAGGAGACTGTCACAAAGTGATGTACATTATAATACCATCTCATGTCTATACTGTACATTATAATACCATCTTATGTCTATACTACACATTATAATACCATCTCATGTCTATACTGTACATTATAATACCATTTCATGTCTAGACTGTACATTATAATACATCTCATGTTTATGCTGTACATTATAATACCTTCTCATGTTTATACTGTACATTATAACACCATCTCATGTCTATACTATGCATTATAACACCATCTCATGTCTATACTGTACATTATAATACCATCTCATGTCTATACTGTACATTATAATACCATCTCATGTTGATACTATAAATTATAATACCATTTCATGTCTATGCTGTACATTATAATACCATCTCATGTCTATACTGTACATTATAATCAAATTTAAATCCTTTGCTACTATAATATCAGAAAAGATGTTCAATTCTACAATGGATAATGAAATACAGATACATAATAATATAGATGCTCCTACAAGTTCAACTTTTCAAAAGGAATCAATAATACAGATTGCTATAAACAATTAATTTCACATTTTTCAGACCAACTCACTTAATCCACAAAAACAAATAAGAGACTCAGAGGGGTCCGAGGAGGAAAGAGGGTCCCCAAAAAAACAAAGGTCAAAACATCACCCAATAAATAAAACATTTTTAATGTCTCTAAAAAACTTTTAACTCCATATCAATTGTTATTATTGGAGAAGGGTTTATCTTTTGCACCCAATCATGACCCCAATATGTTTGATTTGTTTGTTGAATTGAACCAATTTATTAGAACATTATGCAGAAAGAAATGTTTCTTTAATTAAAAATACAGATGATAATATCAATAGAAATGATAATATTAATATATCAGAATTTATCACAGAAGATTTAGGATGTTTACAAATATTGGAAGATCTACAGGGACTCACCAGTATTGATAATAGTATTCAACAAACAAAAGATCAATATAATAGAAAATTCAAACTCCCCTCTGAATTCTACCCCACTAATTGTAAAAGTAAAGCAATTGAAGTGTTTTACAATGCCACACTGAAAGAGTTTAAAGCACTGTGTAATCCCAAAGAACATAGTAATCGTTTGGGAAAGGAAATATGTCTAAGGGAGAATGTAAGGCTCTTGTGGATCTAAAGAAAGATTTTGAAATAGTTATACGTCAACAGATGATAATATCAATATAAATGATAATATTAATATATCAGAATTTACCACAGAAGATTTAGGATGTTTACAAATATTGGAAGATCTACAGGGACTCACCAGTATTGATAATAGTATTCAACAAACAAAAGATCAATATAATAAAAAATTCAAACTCCCCTCTGAATTCTACCCCACTAATTGTAAAAGTAAAGCAATTGAAGTGTTTTACAATGCCACATTGAAAGAGTTTAAAACACTGTGTAACACCATAGAACATAGTAATCATGGAAATATGTCTAAGGGAGAATGTAAGGCTCTTGTGGATCTAAAGAAAGATTTTGAAATAGTTATACGTCAAGCAGATAGAGGGGGAGGTGTCGTAGTAATGGAAACCTCCTATTACCAGCAAGAAGCAGTAAGACAACTAAATGATACTTCTATTTATATACCGTTATCTTCCAATCCTACCAATAAATTTCAGATATTGTTAAAGTCTTTACTTAATTCTGCATTAGAAGATTCAATTATAACAAAAGATAATTTTAATTTTCTGTATAAAGTCCATCCGGTTATACCCATTTTCTATCATTTTACAAAAATTTTTAAATCCATAATCAGTCCACCAGGACGTCCAATTGTATCTTGCATAAATTTTCTTACCTCTAATTTGTCTGCGTTTGTTGATTATTATTTACAGAAATATGTCATCAATTTGGATTCATATCTACGTAATACCTTAAATTTGTTAAATAAGTTAAATAATTTTTCATGGTCATCTGAATATGCATTCTTAACACTAGATGTAACATCTTTATATACTAATATTCCTCATCATAAAGGTCTTGAAGTTATTAGGGAAACTTTGTCTGCTGATGTATCATTGTCTATTTATCAATTTTTTGTTGATTCAATTCAATACATATTAGAACATAACTATTTTTTATTTGATGATCAAATGTACTTACAGATCATGGGTACAGCTATGGGCACCAAGTTCGCCCAGAGTTTTGCCAACTTGTACATGGGCGCTTTTGAAAGCAAACATGTGCAGGGGGGTCCTTTCAGGGCAAACTTGGTGCACTACAAAAGATTTATAGATGATATGTTTATTGTTTGGCGAGGTAGTGAGGAAGAAGCTGAAACCTTTGTACAATATTTAAATCAAAATGAATATAATTTACAATTCACGCATACCTTTCATCGTACTATTATTGATTATCTAGACTTGACTTTAACTGCGTCAGAGGACACTATAATTTGTAAGAATTACTTGAAACCAGTTAGTTTGAATAATTATTTGCATTATTCTAGCGGTCATTATAGACCATGGATTAAAAACATACCTAAGGGTCAATTGGGACGATTGAAAAGGAATTGTACCCTAGAGAAAGATTACCAAGATCAGGCAGACACACGTATGAATACATTTTGAAATAGAGGTTATCCTGACAGTGTGTTACTGGAGGCACAGGAAACAATAGATAGTAAAAATAGATCTGAATTATTAGATCAGACAGAGAAAAAATCTATGGAGTCAAAACAACCTTATACTCATGACAATACGGTTATGTTTATATCTAAGTACAATAGACAATCATTGAAAATAAAAAAAATTCTACAAAGAAATTATAAAATATTAATGACACTTTTAAGTCATATATTGGATCCCATGCCTCAAGTGATATTCAAGAAAAATTCAAATTTGAAATCCCTTATAGCTCCCAGTCAATATAGAAAACCTAAACATTCCATTACGTCTGAAAAACTTAGTAATATAGTAACTTAAACTGGCTATCTTTTAAACCATCAGGATGTTATAAGTGTGGAAAATCTGTTTGCCTTACATGTGGCTTTATCTCCCATCGTGCTACAGTTGTGACATCTAATTTCAACAATTTAGTGTTTCCTATATTGCAATTTATTAATTGCGATACTTCATATATTATAAATGTACTACAGTGCCTATGTATGTCACAGTACGTGGGCCGCACTACTAGATCCCTCAAAATGCGGTTTAGAGAGCATAGGACCAATATTATAAAAGGTCTTATGATGCACAGTGTATCTAGACACTTTAGAAATAAACATGATTGTAATCCTAAGGGACTTAAAATATTTATATTTAGTACTTATTGTACAAATTGGGGTCACTACTCGAGGTGGTGATAGATTTACCAAATTGTGTCAGAGGGAAATTCATTGGATATTCCAATTACAGACCCTTCATCCTGAAGGTCTAAATGAAGATCTGGAGTTCCAGTCATTAGGAAAGTAAAGAGATATCATGTAATTCTGTGAGATTTATGCATGTGTGTGTGTGCATATGTGCATGTGCACGTGCATGTGGACACTCGCATATATATGGACATATAACAAATATGTTTTCTTGGGATTGTTATTATGGGATGAACAGTGTTACAGTCTATGCCGATTAGACCTCATTGTAAATATAAATACTAACAGACATAGAAAAAGACAAGTAAATTAAATCCTCAAACATATGTATAAAATTTTATTATCAAACGATATATATATCTAAAATGAATTTATGTGATTGTTTAGGAACATAAAGAAAGAAGCTAACAATATATTTTAACTATTATCTGCAAATTCAATTTAGTGACAAATTGTAACACTTTGTATTATGTGATTAATACACAAGCGATGGGTGTTATATAGATTTATGTATAAATTTAGAAAATCTTTGTTATAACAAATGACCAGCTGCGAGAAGTCGTGATAACTATAAAACTCCTCACATGGGGTGATTCAACAGGCTTGAGAAAGTTCTATACAAGAACGAAACACGTTGCCTTGTCTATACATACCTGACTTGTTAGATCATTGGATATTCTGTTTGTGGTTGCCGACAGTTGGATAGAGCTATTCTTACACATCATATCCTTATTCTCCTCGGGATTTTTATGGTGGCCACCCGAAATTCATTATACTACCAATGTAACACACTATTGGACTTTAGGACTTTGACCTCTGCATCCCGTGGAGAGAGACAGCAGTGATCGTCCTTTTACCTGTGGGACCCTTGCATAGGATTCCTAAGCAGACCACTCCGGTATAGTACAATCATATTGATAAAGATTTTCACATAACGTTTGATTACTATTGAATGACTTTCACCATCTACAAAGCTCTCCAATTAACCATTGTTACATCATTATTCCAGCATAAGACTAAACCATTTATACGGTTGAGAACACCGTTTACCATCTAAGTGTGATATTTACCACTATATAGTTCTCCAAATTTCTATCAATACAAAAATATTCACTTTAGCCATTCATGTGTTTCACAATCTATCTAGCATGCCAAGTTTGTACATTGTTTTTTATATTGCAGTTATATTTTTACATTGTTACATTTTTTTAATGAAAAAATAGTATACTTTAATACCCATCGCCTTGTGTATATACCATTCAGCCATTCTGATAAACGTAAATATATATAGACATTGGGGTAGATCCAGAACTACGTGTGCCGTACGTTTACTCGCGTAGCGTATTTTCGCGTGCGTACCTTCTATACACTCCCCTAGGCACACCCTCTGAATGTACGTATTTTGTCAAGATACGCTTTTCAAACCCTACCTTAACTTTTGCCAACGTAACCGCAGTGATCCGCACACGTACGTATGGCCAACACGTATTTACGCAGCTAAGCACGCCCATACTGTACACTTTAAATACAAATCCCCGCCTACTTAACGTATTTTACTTAAAATTGACACGCCCACACGTAAGAATTTACATGACACATATGTGAATGATCCATACGTTCACAATCACGCTACGTTACTGAGCGTATTTTCTATGGTGTGCATGCGCAGTGCTTAACAACAGGCAATTTTACGTCTCCGCCACGCGTAAATTCACTCACAATCGTTGTTCTCGATCTGGCCCATTATTTTAAAACTATTTTTTATTCTGATATTGAACATCGAGAACTGTTATATTCCTCCTTTTCTTTCTTTTTATACTGTACATTATTATACCATTTCATGTTGATACTATAAATTATAATACCATACTTTGTCCATACTGTACATTATAATACCATCTTATGTCTATATTGTACATTATAACACCATCTTATGTCTATATTGTACATTATAATACAATCCCATGTCTATACTGCACATTATAATACCATCTCATGTCTATACTTTAGATAATAATACCATCCTATGTCTATACTATAGATTATAATACCATCTTATGTCTATACTGTACATTATAACACCATCTCAAGTCTATGCTGTACATTATAATACCATCTCATGTTTATACTATTAATTATAATACCATCATATGTCTATACTGTACATTATAACACAATTTCATGTCTATACTGTACATTATAACACCATCTCATGTCTATACTGTACATTATAATACCATGTCATGTCTATACTGCACATTATAATACCTTCTTATGTCTATACTGTACATTATAATACCATCTCATGTCTATACTATAAATTATAATACCAAATCATGTCTAAACTATACATTTTAATAACATATCATGTCTATACTTTACGTTATAATACCATTTCATGTCTATACTGTACTGAATTCCGAATATCCAAATACATAGAAATTAGGGAAAATTGGATATAACGATCTAGACCTTAGGAAACATAGATTTTTTTATTTTTTTTATCTTAAAAATTTCTAGAGATTTTCATACCATGAACTCTGAGACGTGTACCAGAACCTTCCTCCAGGATTGTGTTGAACTCGTATTTACTAAAACACCGTCTTACAGCAACACGACAGTAGAAGGTGGTGTTCTCTGGAAAATTACAGCAACACGACAGTTGAAGGTGGTGTTATCCGGACCATAGAACATTTCTAGAAGGAGATTGGCTCCTCCCACCAGCCTGGTCTTCCCCTTATAATCCGGGTGAATGTAGTCTGGGTTTGGGTGATAAATAAAGTGCTCTCTTGGGTTTCCCGTCATCCAGTAGACCTCAGTCCATGATATATCTCTGTTGTCTGCTACAGAAAATCTGCATGTGATTATGGTAGAATTGCTGATCTCAACTTCGGGAGGCTGAATGATGTTTAATGTTTTGTTGTTTTCTTAAAATAAAATGTAATTATAGAAGATAAGACAATATGACATAAAAAAAACTAGAAAAAAGAGAAATATAGTAATAGGAAAAGGAAATACTGTAACATAATAATTTATAAAGTTAATGTATTTAGAACTAGTCTAGATAAGACATTGACAACCTTTGGCATTTCAGGTGTTGAGAAGCTACATCTCAAAGTATGTTCCAATACCAAAGTCATGGGCAATACCTGGTAAAGCATCATGTATCACCCACAGATCTAACAGCATCAGGATTATCTGTAACATTTCTTGCAGTGCTGGACAGTTACACATCTTACACAATACAGTCACATCCACACACAGATCACATGAGAATAATGCAGATACAGTTGGAGCTATTACCCTGGAGATGGGAGATTATGTAAAGTATTAGGATGAGGTAGTATAGAGAGTAGAGAAGAGATGAATGAGGCAATAAATAGTATATTCACATCATTATTACTGGAAATATCAGTGACCATGGACCAATAGACCTAAGATTACATTTCTCTTATACACTATTCCTTATTTTACATGTGACTCCTCCTTTCTGCTTAAAATATTGAAATGGTGAATGATAAGTTTAGTTGTCACATACACATAATTATACAGATAATAGTTCAGGTCGGAGCAGGTCCCCGCTTCATTAGAGAGACCGCTCCGCTCACACACAAGAGGCTTCCATCTCAGGACCCTCTCTCACTATTTCCACACCTCCCCCGCGTGACATGGGAACGGAGGAAAAATCAGGATAGTAGGTAAGGGCCTAGATAACCCATACACTACAATTATCATACCCCCTTACACTCTGTGTAGGTGACATATGTTCCCTGCCCTGTCCAGCCCCACCACGGGAAACACCTTATGTATCTCTGCAATATTACTGAGGTGTCAGGATAATAAGATCCATCTCTCTCCTCTGTTTATATCAGTGTTACCTGCAGGTGATCAGATACTTACGTAGAATGAGAAGTTCTGTTCCCTTGTCTCTATATGTGAGAAGAGATTCACCATCATCTGTAGAATACTCTATGTCATAGCTGTACCGGCCTTCATGTGAAGAGGTAACTTGTCTGATCTGGAAATATACAGTATTCTCTCCTCTCCTCTGTGTGCAGTTAATGTCATAGTTGTTACTGTTACATAGATATTTCCTCCGACACACTCTACAGCTCCTCACATTAATATTCTGCCTCTTCTTTGTTGTAAAGTGAGAGAGAACGGTGACAGTGTCTCCATATAAAGCATAGATATAAGATGGATGTTCCAGAATCACATCGTCCTTACCTGGAAAACATATATTAATATTTTACATAGTGGTGATGGGTAAAGGGAGGATCTAGAGACCATCTTCTTGTTATATATAAATGTCATTATAACTTCTTTATGTCAGTGTCAGTAACCTGCTGGTCTTGTACATATGTGACATTAATCAGGAGTAAATCACTCTGACATTTACAGTATATTAATAACTTAGGAAAGGATCCTTATAGTCCATACACACTACAGCATATAAACGACAAACGACAGATAATCCACATATATTCAAGCAGTAGATTGACAGTGTGCATACACACTACAAACGATTTTCTGTTGAGCCTTCAGTACTGAATGGCATGATCGTTTATATTAAACTTTTCAAAAGATGGGATCAAACGATTTTGTGTACTTTACAACAATCAAGCATGATCGTTGCAGCGTACACACTTCCACGATATTGTTCAAAACATTCCTTTCACTGGTGTATTGAACGATTATCGTTTAAAAAAACTGTAGTATGTATGGGTCTTAAGATCTTATTCTTATGTTACCAGATTCATAGGGATCCACAATCACAGGACCATGTTACCCCCTCCACCATGTGACCACACCGCTAAACACTCTCCTTACACCAGCAGACGTCCCATAGAAAGGGTCTACCTCAGTATTACAAACACACAGCGACACTGTACAGTGTAATAAGAAGATCCCCCACATGTGATCCAGCCACACAGTCACACAGTGTAGGAGGAATCCTTGCTCTTCTGTCTGGAAGTTGCACTGTGTTGCATTAGAAGGATGTGTACACATCCGCTGAACAGAAAATAGTCCAATCCATAAGCACAGAATATACCTCACTGCCGTGTCACTAATAATGCACTACCAAGAATCCTATTATCGTGTATGTAGAGAAAGGTGTTATGTGTTATTTTCTCCTGTCTCACCTCTCACATATATTACAGTGCCAAACATGCTCTTCCATTGTTCAATGTGACCATTGTGAAGAGAGATTTTCACCCAGCAACAGTAACTGTTCCTATCAGAATTCCTCTGTATATTATGTATAGTAATTGCTGCATTCCTGGTTTCTCTATACAACATCACAGATATTCTTCCTTCATATCCAGGAGATGAGACATTTGTGGAGCTGTTGTATATTTCATTATTTTCCCCTCCACAATAAAGATCCCAACCAGCTCTCACTGAGACGTCCACTGATGAGACTCTGTCATCGCTATCTGGATACACAAAACTGCAGGAGAAGGTGACAGATTCCCCTATAAATGTCTCTACATTCCAAGGCTGATCCACACAGTATTTTCCTGCAGATTCCTGGGTCTGACCTGTAATTACAATAACACAGAGAGTAATATAACTTATTATAAAGATCAGGAAGCAAAGAGATCAGAACTCATTAAAGTGACATTTATACATATGCAAGAACCAGTACACAGGAGACACAGGCTGCATATACTACACTCACTCCATAGTAACAGCAAGAATAGGACCAGTACACAGGAGACACAGGCTGTATATACAGTACTCACCCCATAGTAACAGCAAGAACAGGACCAGTACACAGGAGACACAGGCTGTATATACAGTACTCACTCCATAGCAACAGCAAGAACAGGACCAGTTCACAGGAGACACAGACTGTATATACACTACTTACCCCATAGCAACAGTAGGTACAAGACCAGTACCAAAGACATGGTGATGTGTTTCTGAACATGTAGAAATCTGCATTGCATGTGGCTGTATGAAGATATAGATTTAGAAACCTGTTCAAGTTACTTCCTTCCGTTACCGCATGTGTTAAATTGTTTTACCTAATTAGCCTTTTTCTATCTCAAAATATAGAATCTATTTTAATGTATCAAAAATGTTTTGTAGCTAAAGGAATATTCTACAGCATGATGATAACCAGTTACCCTTATAAACAATAATGTCAAATATCACTTTCTCATAAAATTGCTCATAAAAAGATGTGCAAAAAATGAAAAAATCTAAATCATATTAAACACATGCAATTCATCAAATGTCTCACAGTCCAACAAAAGACATTGTAAACCCAGGTCTCACATGTAGGTGCTGTAGAAAGTATGCAAAGGTTATATTCCCTGAAATCAGCGCTAGTAGTTAGAATACAAAATAAGCAGCGTATAGTAATGTATATATATCCGATCTGTAAATGCCAATCTTAAGATCTAACTAAATAATATCAGTCCAATGTTGCAAACAGCAGTCTTTCACAATAGGTGGATATTGATGGTGGAATGATTCAGGTATATTTCAATAGTCTATGCGGTGATCGTTCTTTAGTAAGAAAAAAGGTTTTAGGCTTACAGTTTTTCAGGTCTTCCTGGACTGATCACCGCTGCTCCTCTCAAGATGTTTGGAGTAAACTGGGAGCAGGCATGTGAGGAATTTGTAATCTTTTTCAAAAACCCGTTGCCGCTGGGCTTGCAACTCTCTCCCTGTGTGCTCAAGCACGTGTCTCTGTGTCTCCGGCCGTTTGATCTCCAGCGTCAGCACGTGCAGGAGGGTACTTCAAAGGGAACTCCTCTAAGCAGCTGCTGGGTCCTATAACCTTCTGTCCACAGTGTTCCGTACTCAGGATCCACGAAGGAGATTTGAATAAAGAGAGAAGAAGCACCTAATAGTGCAAATCAATTTTATTTAGACAAAAGTGACATATAGTCAATTCAATACTCACAATATAGTGGATATAAAAGAGCAAATCAAATCCAATCAGGATTAAGGTTCTTTGTGCACCAGCCAACGCGTTTCGAGTGGTAAAACACTCGACTTGTAAAACACTTGTTTTACCTCAAGGCTATGGTAGTAATGAGGTGCACAAGGTTATTTATAGGGATATGGTAATCCAACCAAGACTCTAATTGGTTAAAAATACAAAGGGTGAAAAGGTGCAATATAAGAACAAATAGATATGCATATTAAAAAATATATAGCAAAGATTGATAATAAAATGCATGTAATATAAAAAATAAATAATTATAAAAGCCATTTAATCTCAAAGTCGACATTAAGTCCATCTGGTGCTAAAGTTTCCATATTAAAAATCCATTTCATCTCTGATTGGGCTAAAAAATCTTGATTGACACTCTCTCTCCATTTTTGAGAAATTTTGTCTATGCCAATAACTTTCAGGATAGAGGAGCAAGTACTATTATGTTTTTCTTTAAAATGCAATGATAAATTGTGATTGGCATATCCTTTTTTAATGTTGTGGACATGTTCTGCCCAACGAGTTTTGACGGGACGGCTAGTCCGGCCAATATATTGTAAGCCACATGCACATTCTATTAAATAGATAACATTTTTGGTTGAACATGTGATAAATTGTATAATATCGTAGGATTTTTTATTTTTGAATGATTGGAAGGTAGAAGTTTTAGCAGGTTGCTTCTGATAAGTGCGGCACATTATGCAAATACCACACCTAAAAAACCCTTTACTTTTAATAGTACTTGCCTTGGGTGGTGAAATGCGATGTTCGCTTTTAACTAGGGCTGTACTTAAATTTTTTGCCCTAGTATAGATAAATGTAGGTACTGACGGTAAAGTGTTTTGTAGAACAAGGTCTGCTGTAAGGAGGTGCCAGTTTTTCTTAATGGCTTTTTCTACCAGTTTATGTGCTGAATTGTATTTAGTAATAAAACATAAGTTGTACGTCAGCTGAGCCTCCTCTTTGTTTTTAACCGTAAGTAGTGATGATCTTTCATAGGCCTGCACCTCAGTTATTACTTTGTCTAAGATTTCTTTATTGTAACCTTTTTCTATGAACATATCCCTTAATGTCATAGTCTGTTGTTGGTAATCTTCAATCTTAGTGCAATTGCGGCGAAGTCTTAAAAATTGACCTTTAGGTGTGTTGTCAATCCACTTTTTGTGGTGGCAACTATCTACTTGTATATAAGAGTTAGAGTCCGTAGGTTTTATAACATTTTTAACTTTAATAATTCCGTCCTCTATAAACAAAGTCAGGTCTAAGAAGTTGATATCATTCTTACTAATATTAAATGTTAAGAAGATATTATTATTATTATTAGTATTCAGGTGCTGGCAGAATTCCTCTAGGACATTTCTAGGGCCTTCCCATATGAAGATAATATCATCTATATACCTAGAGTAATGTCTTACATAGGGAGACCATCTAGTGTCATCCCAAATCCATTTCTTTTCCCAGTAAGCCATAAACAGGTTTGCGTAACTGGGGGCCACATTGGCCCCCATCGCCGTGCCCGTCTTCTGTAGGTAGAAGGGATCCTTAAA
>WWET01006160.1:45632-75708 GCA_011038615.1 Limnodynastes dumerilii
AGGGGAAATTAATTCTATTCTTTGCATGCAGGGATATAACTTTGAATTGCTTACTGCACACAGATACTGACCAGCTTTACTATTACACTGTTACTTAGACTTGGGCTGGGAAATATCACCTCACAACACTAGTACTGTTTGCAACAGATGAAATATGACTCCCCTGCAATCACCATGGTTTTGCCCAGAAGTGACATTAAGATCTTATTTTTAAGAACTTTCTTAAGTCTGAATCAGGCCCTATATGTATTTCCCGTTGGAAGAACTGTTTGGTTTTACCTGCTACTTGCACAAGAATCTATGAACGTTTGTTTTTTTTTTATATATAGAAGATTATTTATTGTAATGGTCTAAATGTTCTTCTTCTCTTTTTTTATATATAGAAGGTTGATTCTTGTATTTTTACACTGATTAACACTTGTATCATTTATTTACACTGAATTGTTTTTTTGAGCACGTTGCTTTTCTCCAAGAGATAGAAGCAGACACTGATTTATATAATTTGTATAATTTGAGAAACTCAGTTTAGATATCATTCTACTGATATACCCAGTCCTGTATTTGTTTCTACACACTATCTATCTATTTATATTGCACTTGTTATTTATAGCACGTTGGCACCTCTATTTAGAGGTAAAGATAGATTTACTATAGTAGGTACTGATAACTAAAACACCATTCCGTTTCTACATTTACCGCTTGGAATCCGATTTAAGTACCTCCACGGTCTCATTCAGATAGTTTTTACCCTCTTATTAGTTTAGAAATATTTTACAGAGTTATTTAATGTAGAAACTATTTATATGTTTGTTTTCTCTCCTTTGATACGGTCAGAGAATTTTTTGTAAAGTTCTTATTATTACCCCTAAGCGCTTTAACTCACCGCCTCTCTTTCAAAATTGTGAATCCAGTCCGTTATTATTATAACACAGTACATCTAAGGAATTAAAATAATTTAGTGACAGTCTAAATTCTAACAACCTAAATATTAAATTGTCCTCTGCTATCAGTAACATCAGAGACAATCATCTGGTTTTAAATATTTACGTAGAGATATAATCAATTTAATACTCAGAATTTAATTAATCCTAATTCAAGCTCATAGATCCTTTTAACTAGTGGCCATTATAGGACCTGGTTAAAGAATGTTCTTAAAGGTCCGTTTCTCAGGGTCAAGTAATTGTTCTTCTCATGAGAAGTTCAAATACATGCAGCAAAAACAAAAGGACTGTTTATGAGAAAAGGTTCCTCTGACCAATCTGTTGATGATGTGATTCAGGAAGTAGACACTTCAGATAGAACTGAGCTGCTAACCATAAAAAGAAAAAACCACAGCAAGATGACCAGATTCTCTTTTTCACACAGTTGAATAAGAAACATAAAATGGTTGAAAACAAATTTTTCTAAAACATTGGAACATTTTACAGGGTGATCCTGAATTGATTCCCTGTTTAGCAGGTTACAGGTTACAGGCTTGGGACTGATCAGTACTTGCATGAGAGATCTTCAAAGACTTCAACATGATGTTGGTTAAAAAATGAGACCTGACTATCTAAAGATTTCTTCTGTAAGGTTGAGAGTTAACTTGAAGAAAATTTTAAAACTCTTTTAGTCATTTCAACATTATTAATGTTTGATTTATTTTTTAACCATTTAAGAATCCACTTTGATAGATATTCACATTTAGGGCCTCATTCATTAAGGGTGATTTGGGCTAAATCGCCTCAAATCGCGTGATTTGAGCTTAAAAAAAAAAATCACATTTCCGTATTCAGTAAGCTCAAAATCTCGTGATTAGAGTGTGATTTTAAATCGCCTTCCTCTATATCATGGTCCCGATTTTTTTGAATGGGATACATACAAATCGATGGATTCATAAAGGGCGATTTCATTGAATCACCTAGAGATCGCCTAGAAATCCCGAAACAGCAAATCTCCCTGCATGAGGTGCAATTACAGTGTGATTTCCCGTCCCCGACCAACAAAAACACATGTCCGTACACTAGAGCACCACTGTAACTGACGTCATCTCTTATATAAAACACTGCCCCCTAGCGACCAAATGGTCATTAGGAGCAGCATCGCAGAAGAAAAGGAGATGTCCTCTTCGTGGCAACTAGAGAAGACCCCTGAGAACCGGACCAGATACTCCAATCAAGCGGAACACAGACTGCAATCAAGATAAGAAGATTCAGCACATCCAGTACCACTGCCCCAGAGAGATGTCAGCAAACGATGAGTTCCCAAACCTTTGATTATTTTTATACACCACACACTGCATCCATACACTTAGATTAGGAGAAGATGACCACCGGAGGTAAGTGCACACATTTAGGGAACATAATTAGTTAGGGAAACTTTATTTTTCACATGTATACTTTATGTAATGGGTTAATGTATGTTTGATGCTTACTGTATTTTTTTGTTTACACACACTACATGCAGCACACAGCGCAGCATGGTAAGAAGCCTTACTGTGCTAACACTGATAGAACTACAAGGCTAAGCAATGCTGAGCCTTGTAGTTCTATCAGCACAGCATGGCTAAGGCTTTCAGCCATGCAGCAATTAAGTTTTTTTTTTCAACTCACGCGACTTGCTGCGATTTCTTAAAGAGCTAATCGCTGCGTTTTCTATTGAAAATCACCGCGATTTAGCCCTTTACAAATCGCACAACGTCGCGTGAGATTGGACAAATCGCGGCCAAATCGTTTGTTAATGAATCTGGTGGTTTTGAAAAAAAATTGCGGCTAAATCGTCGCGATGTGCAGCGGTTTCAAATCACAGCAAAAAATCGCGTTTCATGAATGAGGCTCTTAGCCTTAAGTTCATTGCTGTACACAAATAACCCAAAATCAACCAACCAATATAATATTAAATGGAGCGCTTGAGAAATTTGAATAGTTTTTTAAACATTTATTAAAACAATTAAAAATCACTACTGACAAAATATATAATTTCAACAATATTCACAACAATTTCATGGCACATAGCTGAACAAAAATGCAATGTACAGCTGGATGGAGTACAAAGTTCAAATAAATATGAAAAAAAACAACAACAAAAAAAAACGTTGTGTATAGTGAAGGGGACAAAAAATGTATATACACTTAGACTTACTTATCAATATGTTAGGCTGATATCCAATAGAGATGAATAGCTTGGGTATTGTTATTAGGTGATAGTCATCAATTTATAACAAAACCTCCGTGTTACAGTTATTAATGCTCAAATTATCCACACAAATCGTTCTGATGCAAGTAGAAGCATATATTAAGAAATTCCCTCCTGAAAGGTGTGGTATAGAAAAAGCCTTAATGTACTCACAAGAGAGTTGTCACTCATTCCAATAACTCTAAATTTAGAGTTTTGGAATCACCGCTTTCCACTGTGTTCAATAGCTGTAGATACGCTGTATACGCTGGAAAAATGACAGAGAAAAACTGACAGTGTACAAAGTTAAAGACAGAATAATGATGGCTCCATATTTCTCAGGTTGTGGCTTTTGGTAGAGGGTTATGTCTGCAGTCTTTTTTCTACAGTTATCTGGCTACACAGGATATAAGGATCAAACGATTCCATTACATTACAGAGACTCTGTGGCTGAGTGTTAGGGTCCCAGCAATACCGAGCAGACATTCAAGGTATGAGACTCAGTGTCACCAAGTTTTAATTCTATTGTAATAGATTGTACATAGGCTGAGGATCTGTGTATGATGCTACTGCACCTGCTGAGGAGTAGTAGACCCACCTGTTATCAGGTACAGTACACTAGACACTGAGAATGAATTTACAACCATTAATAGTTGATGACTTTAAAATGAAGTCCTTGTGATATCCCTATATAATATCTATTTCCCTGTGTATTAGATAATTTGATGTCACATAAATCAATGCAGAAGATATTGTATAACAGGAACTGTGTAACTCTGCAGTAAGGGTCATAGATACAGTGTCTTTAACATATTTTATATATGTCTTTTATATCTGCTCTCAGTGTCCATTGACCCTTATCCAGAAGCCAGTATACAGCAGCTGACATGATGTCTCTCTGTGTGATCTTCTACTGCACATGCTCAGAACTGAGAAGTCACAGTCACAACCCAATCAGATCAGAGAGCAACTCGAGCTGCAGCGGCTTGTGTTCTGAGGGGCGTGGCAAGAGAGGGAAGGGCTGGAGGGATGTGGTCAATGTACAGTAAGGGCGGGGCCAGGGAAGCACTCCTGATCCACAGCCAAAGGCAGAAGTAACAAAGGATGGTTTACATGAAAACGTCTGCACCAGCCCCAGGTCATGTCTCAGTCCAGCGGCTCACATTCTGCAGCCTATTTCATTCCCTTACATTAGGGGGAGAAACTGTGATGCATTACAAGGTGTCAGGAATGGCTGTTGATGTGTTGTGTCTGTGTCACCTCATTACATACAATATTACACATTTATTTATGCAGAGTAAGTCACACAATCTCCACACGAGAGAGGGGGGTGACACCCCCCCACACACACACATACGGAAAGCATGCAGGGGTCTGGATCAGGTCCAATGTCATTAAAGAACAGTGTAACCTGGCAGACACCTTTACAAAATGTAGACTTTGATCAGGGCATGTCCACTACCACCTAACAACACTATTCCTGCCCCTGCTGCACACCATAGTAATAACTCTCTTATCTTATTATTCCATTCATATTAAAGAGGTTTTTATGTGATTGAGAAGAAGGGTGACACTGACTGACTGACTGAGTGACTGACTGACTGATGACTGGCTGACTGACTGACTGACTGACTGATGACTGGCTGACTGACTGATGACTGATGACTGACTGACACACTGACTGACTGACTGACTGATGACTGACTGACTGATTGATGACTGACTGACTGACTGACTGGCTTATGACTGACTGATGACTGATGACTGATCTCTGACTGATGTCTGACTGATGACTGATGACTGATCTCTGACTGATAACTGATGACTGACTGACTGATGACTGATGACTGATGTCTGACTGATGACTGATGTCTGACTGATGACTGATGACTGACTGATGACTAATGTCTGACTGATGACTGATGACTGACGGACTGATGACTGATGTCTGACTGACTGACTGATGGCTGATGACTGATCTCTGACTGATGTCTGACTGATGACTGATGACTGATCTCTGACTGATAACTGATGACTGATGACTGATCTCTGACTGATAACTGATGACTGATGACCAACTGATGACTGATGACTGACTGACTTTCTTGGGAATAAGTGAATATAAATATTGTGTGGGCTCATTTTGCAGTATAGGATGTGTGTGCTGCACCAATGTACATACAATACATCCATGTCAGCAATGCACATTCATGATGCCAATATTCCAAATGATGCTGCTGCTTGTGATTGGGCAAAGTAAGAGAATACAGTGTATAGCTGCCTAGCCCTGCACAGCCTACTGACTGAAGATACACATCAAGCTTTCCTGGGTGAACTATTAGTCCCAGCCCAAAATACCCAAGGACCCAGCTATACAGTGTATAATTATCTCACACCATGTACCCTCTTGTATAGGTGACACAATTTCTCATGGACATATGGACATCATTATTTTACTCACTGCTATCAAAAGTAATGCAGAAAACCATAACCCTTATATAGCACATTGCTCACGTGAAGACCACACTACTCTGTACTTCTACCTCACACCTAAGAATAACTGGAACTTCTCGTCTCAACTGTAGGTTAGGATGTGGTCAGTGACTCGCAGATGACTTCAATATATATATATACAGGTGAAACTCGAAAAATTAGAATATCATGCAAAAGTTCATTTATTTCAGTAATTCATCTTAAAAAGTGAAAATAAAATATTATATAGACTTATTACATGCAAAGTGAGATATTTCAAGCCTTTGTTGATTATGGCTTACAGCTTATAAAAACTCCAAAATCAAAATGTGACAAGGTTCAATATTGTAGGCTCAAAGTGTCACACTCTAATCAGCAAATTAATTACAAACACCTGCAAAGGGTTCCTGAGCCTTTAAATGGTCTCTCAGTCTGGATCAATAGAATTCACAATCATGGGGAAGATGCTGACCTGACAGTTGTGCAGAAAACCATAATTGACACCCTCCACAAGGAGGGAAAGCCTCAAAAGAAATCTCACAAAATTCAAATAATGTGAAAAGGCTTAATATTGTAGGCTCAAAGTGTCACACTCTAATCAGCAAATTAATTCCAAACATCTGCAAAGGGTTCCTGAGCCTTTAAATGGTCTCTCAGTCTGGATCGGTAGAATTCACAATCATGGGGAAGACTGCTGACCTGACAGTTGTTCAGAAAACCATCATTGACACCCTCCACAAGGAGGGAAAGCCTTGAAAGGAAATTGCAAAAGAAGTTGGATGTTCTCAAAGCACATATCAAAGCACATTAGAAGAAAGTTAA
Organism: Limnodynastes dumerilii; assembly: GCA_011038615.1. NCBI lineage: Eukaryota > Metazoa > Chordata > Amphibia > Anura > Limnodynastidae > Limnodynastes > Limnodynastes dumerilii. The sequence goes on from WWET01006160.1 coordinate 52,080, forward strand.
GTGGAAGGGCAAAGTTTGGAAGAAAAATGTGCAAAAGCAGTAGGGATGACCGCAGCCTGGAGAGGATTGTCAGGCAACGGCCATTCAAAAGTGTGGGGGAGCTGCACAAGGAGTGGACTGAAGGTGGAGTTAGTGCATCAAGAGCCGCCACACACAGAAGGATCCTGGACATCGGCTTTAAATGTCGTATTTCTCTTGTCGAGCCACTCCTGAACAACAAACAACGTCAGAAGCGTCTTACCTGGGCTAAAGAAAGAAAGAACTGGTCTGTTGCTCAATGCTCCAAAGTCCTCTTTTCTGATGAGAGCAAATTTTGCATATAATTTGGAAACCAAGGTCTGAAGGAAGAATGGAGAGGCACACAATCCAAGATGCTTGAAATCCAGTGTAAAGTTTCCACAGTCTTGTTGATTTGGGGAGCCATGTCATCTGCTGGTGTTGGTCCACTGTGCTTTATTAAGTCCATAGTCAACGCAGCTGTCTACCAGGACATTTTCGAGCACTTCATACTTCCTTCAGCAGACAAGCTTTATGGAGCAGGACTTGGCACCTGCACACACACTGCCAAAGGATCTAGAATCTGGTTCAATGACCGTGGGATTACTCTGCTGGATTGGCCAGCAAACTTGCCGGACCTGAACCACATAGAGAATCTATGGGGCATTGTCAAGAGAAAGATGAGAGACATGAGACCGAACAATGCAGAAGAGCTGAAGGCTGCTATTAAAGCAACTTTGTCTTTAATAACACCTCAGCAGTGCCACAGGCTGATAGTATCCATGCCACGCCACATTGAAGCAGTAATTCATGCAAAAGGGGCCCAAACCAAGTACTGAGTACATATGCATGATTATACTTTTCAGAGGGCTTAGATTTCTGTATTTAATTAAAACAAATAAAGGCTTGAGATATCTCACTTAGCATGTACTGAGTCTATATAATATATTAGTCTCACCTTTTCAGCTGAATTACTGAAATAAATTAACTTTTGCAAGATATTCTAATTTTTCGAGTTTCATATATTTAGGAAATAAAGCCAAGTTCTTTTATTTTCAGGCAGACAGCATAACAGATCTGCAACATCACCAACAGCAAGTTGTTCTTGTAGTGCAGAATACAAGTGTCACAGCATAGTTCACATGACTCTTTAGGTGTTCCAGTGGTCCCTATCATACCATAACCCTTGGGCAGCTATATCACCGTCAAGAGTCCTGACCCTCTGTCTTTGAAACACTTATATCAGGAGAGCACAGGTGCTGTTGATTAGCCCAAGCCTGATCACACCAGTCTCCCTGCTGCTGCTCTAAAACCTGGTCAGGATTCTCCACATTACTCCCATGTGGAGATATTCTCTCTCTCTGCCGTCGCTTCATGCGAACAGTCAGCTGATTTCCCCCTGTCTCCACACGGCTTACCTTCTCTCCGGCTGCATGTTAGTCTTGCTGGGACTTCCCTTCCCAACAGCCTGTGTAGCAACGGTGTCCTAGATACCCGGCACACGTGGGCACCGTGGCGGTCGCAGACGCGCGTCCCGCGTGATAACAATGCAGTTAACTCTTCCTGGTCCCTTAAGCCTGCAGAAACCAATCAGTGATCATCAGACCCTATTTCTAGCCTTCAGTGTCATAGATCTGCGCCGGTTATAGACTCTGTTACTCAGTTCTGTGACCTGCTATTTCTTGTGTGCATAGTGCTTTCAGCCTAGTGATCTGACCGTTGTTTGACCCACTTTCCTGCCTTAACTCCTGCCTTAGTTTCCCTGTGTATCCTACCCTGGTTCTCATCCCTTATTGTACTTACCTTGCCCACCATACCCTTTTATCCCTTGAGCGTATGTTTATGTTACCTCTTTGGGGGTTCCGCTGTGTGAGTGTGGGTGTGCAAGTCCTAGTGCGTCATGTCCAGTCCCGTGAACCATCTTCTGTCCCTCGTGCCAGGTTTTGTGTTTCTCGTAGTCCATCGCAGTCCGGTCTCTTCTGGTCTGGTTTTATTCCCGCTGACTTAACTGCTCCATTCCCCTTTGTTTGGTATTCACTCCGGGTTTCCTCTTCTTTTCCTCGAGTCAGGTTCAACGGGGCACGACCAGGCTATTGGGACGCCGCCAATTCCATCCCCACCATCAGGGGCTCTGGTGAAAACCCCCCGATAGTAAAGACTCCGTGCCACAGCAATCCACTCGTTTACACCCTCTCTCTCTTTTGTGGCCGCCTCGGTTCTCTTCGAGGTAAGCTGGGGCGCCACTCCAGTCTCTCATATACTCCACAACCACTCCAGTTCTTAACCAGATAAACCCGGAGTGTCGTAACAGTATAACCGGCCATTTACCGACCAGGATGGATTCAGCTACTTAAGAAGCAATTAATGCCCTCATTGCTCAGGTATCTAATCTCGGACAGATGGTGCAAGCCCTGACCAGTAAAGTAAACTCTCAAGTGGAAGTCATTTCAGCGTTACAAACTTCTGCTGCTGCCCCTGCTCCCCCAGTTGTGGTTCAAGTTATCCAGGCCGCTGCTCAGGATGTGAAGATGTGAGGATTGTACGGAGTTCCGTCACTGGGACAATTACTGCAGGTGGAATGACCCAGCTCTTCGCAGTGAGTTCTGGATTGGTCTTTCCGAGCAAGTCAAGGATGCCCTAGTCCAGTTCCCATCCCCCGAAAATTTTGAGGATCTCATGCGGGTAGCTATAAAAGTTGACAGAAGGCTTAACAACGCACCAAGTACCTTCTCTCGGGCTAGCTTCCAGGATCCCCAGGGACCTGATGAGCCCATGCAAATCGGTACCAACAGGCTTTCCAAGGAAGAGAAGTCTCGTAGATGGGCCCTTGGATTATGCTTATATTGTGGCGGAAAAGCAGACGCTTGCCCGAAGAAACTTCAACCAGGAAAAGAGTAACCCAGTCGAATTATGAGGAGGTTCGGCTGGGTGTCCATCTTATTTCCTCAAAAATGCATTTCTTGTTCTGGCCACCCTATCATTCGAAGACCGCAAAGAACATCTTTCCGCCTTTGTTGATAGTGGTGCGGCAGCTAACTTTCTCGACACCAACCTCGCGGCATCACTGGGCATACCCATCAGGGAATTAACGTCTGCGGTTTCTGCAGTCGGTTTGGATGGACAACCATTGATGGGGGGACCAGTTTGTTACATTTCTGTTCCAGCCCAATTGCGTATTGGCATCTGACATTCTGAATTCATTGAATTATTCATCACCTCCTGTTCATCGGAACGCTTGGTGTTAGGTCATCCCTGGCTTCAACTCCACAACCCCAATATCGATTGGACCAGGGGAGAAATTCGACAGTGGGGTGATAGATGTAATGATTCTTGCATTTCACCACCGATTCGTCTGGCACAGATTTCTCTGGAGAAGTTACTACCTCAGTATGCTGAATTTGCCGATGTATTCTCCAAGCAAGCCTCTGAAGTGCTACCTCCTCACTGACCTTATGACTGTGCCATAGATCTCATCCCGAATGCCAAGCTGCCCAAAGGGAGATTATTCTCACTTTCTCATCCGGAAACCGCGGTCATGGATGCATACATTCAAGAAAACCTCAAGAAGGGGTTCATCCGGCCTTCTACTTCCCCAGTAGGGGCTGGTTTTTCTTTGTTGGCAAAAAGGACGGGTCACTTAGATTGATTGATATTGATTATCGGGCCCTGAATCAAATCAGCATTAAGAACACTTATCCACTACCTTTGATCTTGGATCTGTTCCATCAACTGCAGAAGGCTACCGTCTATACCAAGATTGATCTCCGTGGTGTGTACAACCTTATCCAGATAAGGGAGGGAGATGAATGGAAAACTGCATTTAACACCCATACTGGCCACTACGAGTATCTAGTCATGTCTTTTGGGCTGTGCAACGCCCCAGCAGTCTTCCAAGACTTTATCAATGACGTCCTGTGGGATTTCCTGAGAAAATTTGTAGTGGTCTATCTGGATGATATTTTAATTTTTTCTCCCTCCCTTGAAGAGCACCACAATCACGTGAAACAGGTTCTCTCTCGTCTTCGTGAATCTAGGTTGTACGCAAAAATCAAAAAGTGTGAGTTCGAAGTCTGCAGTGTCACATTCTTGGGGTATGTAATTTCCCCTCACGGTTTTGCTATGGATCTGGACAAGGTCAAGGCCATCTTAGATTGGAAACAACCTACGGATCTCAAAGTCATACAATGTTTCATGGGCTTCTCTAACTATTATAGAGGCTTCCTCAGATCTTTTTTTCATCCTGATAGCTCCCATCGCTGCGCTTACCAGAAAAGGGGCTGATCCCGCCAGATGGCTACCTGAAGCGCAAAAGCCTTCAAGAATTTGAAACTGGCAGACAGTTTACTCAAGCTGAAAGAAATTATGATGTCGGAAATCGGGAATTACTGGCCATAAAAATTGCTTTCGAAGAATGGAGACACTGGTTTGAAGGCTCTGTACATGAAATTTTGGCTCTCACCGACCACAAAAATCTTGCATACATTCAGTCCGCCAAACGCCTCAATCCTAGTTAGGCTCGCTGAGCCTTATTCTTCACAAGATTCAATTTCAAGATTTCATACAGACCCGGTTCTCTCAATCACAGGGCTGATGCATTATCTCTGTCATTTCTTCCTGAGCATGGTCCCTCCCTCCCTCCCTTGCCTATTGTAGCACCTTCATCCATCATGGCCAGTCTTACTCAAGACCTTCAAGACAAATTGTTATCTGCTCAAAGTCAAGCCCCGAGACAAGGACCTAATGGTCGTCTGTTCATTTCCAACAAGCTCAGAAGACGTGTCTTGATGGAAAATCATTCTTGCAGGTCCATTGGTCATCCGGGCATCCGGAAAACATTAAAGATTCTTCAACGTTCTGTCTTGTGGCCATCCATGTTCCAAGATGTGAAGGAATTTGTAGAATCATGTCCATTGTGTGCCCAGAACAAGACACCACGAGCTCCACCCTTTGGTCCTCTCTTACCACTATCCGTTCCGGAGTGTCCTTGGACACACTTGTCCATGGATTTCATTACAGATCTACCTAACTCGCAGGGGTTCACTACGATCTGGGTGGTGGTAGACAGGTTCAGTAAAATGGCACATTTTATTCCTTTACAAGGACTTCTTAATGCTCAAACCTTAGCCAACTGTTTATTAAACATATTTTTAGGCTTCATTCTCTGCCCAGGGAAATTTTGTCCGATTGAGGATCAGAGTTTGTCGCTTCTTTTTGGAGATCATTCTGTAAAACTCTGGGGATCAAGATTAATCTATCCTCAGGATATCACCCTCAGTCCAACGGTCAGATGGAAAGGGTCAATCCCTGGAGCAATACTTATGCTTCTATGTATCCACCTATCAAGTGGACTGGTTATACTGGTAATATTCCCTGGGCAGAGTTTGCCTACAACAATGCTTATCACTCTTCCACAGCTATATCTCCTTTCTACTGTGTCTATGGTCTGCATCTCACGGCCAATGCCCTTCTGACCTGTTCTGCAATCCTCAGATCTGCCGCTAGTAACATCTTCAGAAAAATGAAAAAGATTTGGACAAATGTCAAATGCACTTTACGTTCTGTGGCTTTTAAAACCAAACATAGGGTGGACCTTTATCGAGCTCAATGTAGATTCAAAGTGGGACAGAAGGCATGGCTGTCTACAAATATTAAACTTAATATTAAACTTAAACAACCTTCCAGGAAACTTGGACCTCGCTTTATTGGACCATTCTCTATTATAAAGAAAGTCAATCCAGTAGCTTTCAGATGAGCTTTACCTCGCAATCTCAAGATTCCACCCACCTTTCATGCACTGTTGAAAGATTTAAAAAAAAAATTCACAAAACTCACACTTGTAAAAAGAAAACTTCCTTTATTAATGGAGAAGAGGAATTTGAAGTAGAAAGCATTCTGGAAGAAGGCTCGTAATAAGATTCTGTACCTCATCCATTGGAAAGGATATGGTCCAGAGGAGGTGCCGTCCAAAGACCTCCATGCTGACAAGCTCAAGAGGCTCTTTCATCAGAAGTTTCCCAATAAACCTGGTCATAGGGGTATCATAACACCTTGTCAAGGGGGGGTACTGTTACAGCTGGCGTCGCTTCATGCGAGTGGTCAGCTGATTTCCCCCTGTCTCCACGCGGCTTACCTTCTCTCTGGCCGCATGTTAGTCTTGCTGGGACTTCCCCCCCCGACGGCCTGCTAGATACCTGACACACGTGGGCGCCGTGGCATCCCACATGATAATAATGCAGTTAACTCTTCCTGGTTTCTTAAGCCTGCAGCAACCAATCAGTGGCAATCCACTGGCTTACACCCTCTCTTTCTCTTTTGTGGTCAGCTCGGTTCTCTCCGAGGTAAGCCTGGGGCGCCACTACAGTCTCTCATATACTCCACGACCACTCCAGTTCTTAACCAGGTAAACTCGGATTGTCGTAACACACACCCAGCAAATTTTGCATCTCATTTGGAAACCAAGGTCCCAAAGTCTGGAGGAAGAATGGAGAGGCAAACAATTCAAGAGGCTTGAAGTCCAGTGTGAAGTTTCCACAGTCTGTGTTGATTTGTAGAGTCATGTCATCTGCTGGTGTTGGTCCACTGGTGTTGTTCTTGTAGTGCAGCATACAAGTGTCACAGCATAGTTCACATTACTCTTTAGGTGTTCCAGTGGTTGCTATCATACCCCAACCCTTTGGCAGCTATTCCACCGTCAAGAGTACTGACCCTCTGTCTTTGAAACACTTATATCAGGAGAGCACAGGTGCTGTTGATTAACCCATGCCTGATCACACCCGTCTCCCTGCTGCTGCTCTAAAACCTGGTCAGGATTCTCCACATTACTACCATGTGGAGATATGCTGTCTCTGTCACACTCCTCCCCCCTTAGCTTCACCAGGGTGGTTGAAGCTAACAAATTTTCAGGTGCTGTTTCCCCGGATGATGCCACACCTCAAACTTAAATGACTGTATGGTCAAAAATCAGCAGGTTACACAAGCATTCACCTCTTTGTTTGTGTGCATCCATTTCAAGGGAGCATGGTCTGTAACTAACAAAAACTCCCGTCCCAACAAATAATATTTTAAGGACTCCACTGCCCATTTAATTGCCAAGCACTCCTGCTCTACAGTTGAATACTTGTGCTCTCTGGAAAGTAACTTATAGCAAAGGTAGAGGACCGGCTTCTCCTCACCATCTACCTCCTGGGAAAGGAATGCCCCTAATCCTGTCCCAGATGCATCTGTCTGCAACACAAACTGTTTTGTAAAATCAGGAGCTTGCAAGACAGGCTCTGTACATAAAGCTCTTCTTAAGTCTTACCAAGCGGTTTCCACTAGTCTGGACCACGTTATTTTGTCTGGAGACTTTTTTTTAAGACATTCGGTTAGTAGAGCTGCTCTAGTGGCAAAATCACGTATGAGTCTGTGGTAATATCGCACTAGACCAAGAAACGTCCTAACTTGCGACTTACATTTGGGTTTGGGTAAAGCGAGAACCGCTTCTATCTTACTAAGCTGAGGTTTAACCTGTGTACTGCCCACAATGTACCCCAAATACTTGGCTTCTACCATTCCGATGGCACATTTCTCAGGGTTGCGGTAAACCCGTGTGCCCATAGAGAATTCAAAATGGCCTCTATCTTTGGGAGGTGCGATTCCCAGTCAGAGCTAAAAATAACAATGTCAGAGAGAGAGAGAACTGTATATAAATACAACTGCTTTGGGTGGAGTCAGAGTGAATGAAATCCAAAATGCAAAAGATAGAGGTATTCAAAAAGACTTAGGATAACAAGGTGAACAAAGCCACAGAGGGCTTTCCTAAGGGGTGAGAACAAACAAACAAGAGACCAACACTATAGAAAAGCACAACAATTTTCCCTTGAAAAATCACCGTCGCTTTTTTTTCTTAAAAAAAGAAAAAAAAAACAAGCGCAGCAAGGTTGTAAGGCTTAGCATGCCTGCGCTGATAGAACTACAAGTCTCAGCATTAAGCTGGTCTTCATCCTTCTATGTCACTTGACCCGACATCATGCTTCTTCATCTTCTGGGACGCCATTCGGTCAATAGAGGGCATCCTTTTATAGAAATTATAACGTCATTTACATTAGTGGGGCCTGATCCAGACCTATGCCAATGAGCTGTGTGTACTCCCCCTGACACTCCCCATGTGCCCAGCGTAATTACACACTGTTACACCAACTGAAGGCTACCCTAACTTCAGTTGGCATAACAGTGTGTAATTATGCCGGGCACAGGAGCATAAATGTCTAACCCACCCTCCCGCCTTTATTACTCTACCTCCCCCGCCTTCCTTCCCTAACTGTTGCATAGTACAATGCCCCCTCAACCGTAATTAGGCAACAGTTAGGGACGCCCGATGCAGAGTAAAGTATTTCCTTACCTAGGTCTGGATCAGGCCCGTGGGCTCTAGTGAGCGCTCTAGTGTTTCTGACGTCATTATATCTATAAAAGGCGGCCCTCTAGTGACCGAATGGACATTAGTAGCGACGCCCCAGAGGATGAAGAAGCATGACGTCGGACATAGGAGGACGAAGACCAGCTGCAAACAGCGGACCATCATCTACAAGCAAGCGGACAAGAATCTACAATCAACATGAGAAGAAAAACTTAAAAGACAAAAGAAACTACTAGCAAATCTTCCCAAGACTGACGACTGCTAAACGGTGAGTCTTAATATTTTTAATTTTTTTATTGCCACACACTTAACATAACAATTCGTTTTTTGGAAAACAGTGTGGCCACCTGTGTTTATTTTACATTTTAAGGGGAAACATTATGCAATGTAACTGTTTATTCTATGTACTGTTTTATTCTGTCACGTATTGAAATGTATATTATGTATGTTTATTTTTAACTGACACTTTTTTACTGACACTGATATTAACACAAGGGCCAGCAATGCTGAGCCTTGTAGTTCTATCAGCGCAGGTATGCTAAGCCTTATAACCATGCTGCGCTTGGCTTTTTTATTGACATATGTATTTCTATTCAAAAGTGTGTCGCTTTCTATGAAAGCGCAACACACACAAGGCACTTTTTTCCAGCGCTTTCTGAACGAACTAAAGGCGATTTAGAAAAATTAAAAAGAAGAAAGGTGTGCAAAAACAATATCCTGCGCTGTAACCAAAATGATATGAGTCAGAGTAAATGCAATGCAATATAGTTCAATATCCTGCGCTATAACCAACTATGATATGAGTTAAAGTAGAAGCAATATAGTTATTAGATGGCAATATGTAACTGAAAATATTTAGAAAAATTGCCTTTACTGAATATGGCGATTACTTTGTTTTATATGGCAAACAGTTGGACGATTTATGTCCAGCTATGTTTGCCTTGTCGATTTTGCTAAAGGCTCAAGTCCCGGAACTTTGCCTTTAGATAATATGGCGATTGCATATTCGCTGGCAAAGTCCCGGGAGTTTGGGCGCTTTTAGCAAAGCGACCTTAGTAAATGAGGCTCTAAATATTATATCATAAAGATAATAAAGCCTAAAGCCTTAGTACATTGGTACAGTTTTTTTATTTAAAGAAAATAAAAAAAAAATATATATATATCTAATTTGATGTAGATACATCTACTATTGTTAAACCTACAAAGGTTTATGATAGTTAATAATGGTGATTAAAGTTACTAGGTGATAATATCTAAGGGAATATTCAAAGTGCTATAGTGCTTATTTCTAAAAACAAATTTAGTAAATATTTTAAGAGTAAATAATGTCCCGAAAATGTTAGAAGTAAACTAACTAAAAAGTTATCTGGCAAGAACCTATGATAATGTGAGTTAATAGTGACATATAATAATTTATTTTATTAAAATAATTAACCTATATACTAAATAAATACGTGTCTTATAATTCTGGGGGAAAAAAGACCTTGTGCAAGATATGAACTGTAATTCTAAAATCATGTAGAAGTCCTAAAGGTTAGCTTTTCATCATAGGGGAGAGTAAAAATCTAAAAAACAGGGCAATTTCATAGCTTTCGTTAAGGCCTTTAGGTCTTAGGGTAATCAGCTAATATATCCAAAACATTTCTCTTTGGGAAACTTTCCTCACTAGGGATCTGATTCACACTTAAGAATTTTTCCGATTTTAGGTGCGTATATTTAAGAACGGATGCACTGCACATGCGTAGTAACTTTTATACGCTATTTGCGTTGGACTTCAGTTCGCAAATTCCGTGCTTTTACACTACGCACTTAAAATCTGTAGGTTTGCAGTAAGAAACGCATAAATGGGCGTTCCATGAATAAGTACTTAGGTACTTGGGTGGAGACATTTAAATGAGCAAAAGAAGGTGCGGTTATGCAGTTAAGTTCCTAAGTACTATTCCTACGCATTCAAATGCAAACTTACAGTTAAGGGAGCCCTATGGCACTCGTAAGTTACATAAGAACCTGAAAACCAGGGGCGTGCTGAGGGAGTTTCATTGCTATTAGTTCCATATATTTAGGAACCTATCACGTTCTTAAGTGTGAATCGAGTCCTGGGTCAGCCCCACTCGGGCCTAATGTTACAAAAACATCACTTTTATCCACATGGATCAGAGTTGTGGTTGAGAAATAAGTGTGTACATCTAAGGAGTTAAACACCAGTAACACCAGAGTCAATCATCTGGATTTCAAGCTCATAGATCCCTATAATTTGTGGCCATTGTAGGACCTTGTTAAAGAATGTCCCTAAGGGTCAGTTTCTCAGGGTCAAGTAATTGTTCCGCTCATGAGAAGTTCAAAATGCATGCAGCAAAAACAAAAGAGAATGCGAAAATGTTCCTCTGACCAATCTTCGAATAATGTGATTCAGGACGTAGACTGTACAAATAGAACTGAGCTGCTAACCATAAAAAGTAAAAAACCACAGCAAGATGACCAGTTTCTCTTTTTCACACAGTTTAATAAGAAACATAAAAAGGTTGAAAACAAATTATTCAAAAACATTGGAACATTTTACAGGGTGATGATGAATTGATTCCCTGTTTAGCGACTACTTCCAAATGAATTTATATAATGTAAAGAATCTGTCAGCTTAAAGTGTTTTTATTGTACCTAGAAGACTCAGTCTAAATAAAACAAAAGGTCTCTTCAGATGTGCGTGATTGCATGATGGGCATAAAGCGTCCCTCAAAAATAAGTGTGAATCATCTAATAATGGTTCTGAAAACATTGACAGATTTATTATATGAAATACATGTAACTGTGCACCGTATTCAGTGTTTATTATCTACAATATATTGGAAGCTCATCCAGGCTTTTAAAAGTAAGATAGACAAAACTTATAAGAAACATTAAAAATAATTTAGGTTCTAGTCTAACAAGACAGAAATATATGTCTGATAGTCAGCTGATAGGCTGATAGGCTGATTGTTTCACTTTTTCATATAGTAACTTGTATTTCTCTCTCCTGGCAGAAGAATCCGATGGATTGGGCTTGTTCCACCTATGGCCGCAGCATTCTAGATATGTCTGATCTTATCTGATTATGGAAGGGTTACAGGATTGGGCCTGATCAGTACTTGCATGGGAGACCTTCAAAGACTTCAGCATGATGTTGGTTAAAAAATTAGACCTGACTATCTAAAGATTTCTTCTGTAAGGTTTAGATTTAACTTGAAGGAAATGTGGAAATTTTAAAACTCTTTGGGCCTCATTTACTAAAGTCGATTTTTGACAGCGATTCAACATCGATCATCATTGCTGTGTTTGAGCAACGATTTTTTGGCAAATTTTGCATCATTTACTATGCTTGAATTTTTGCAGTTGATATTGAATCGCCGTCGATGTAAAATGGAAAAATCGCTATGCTTTTCTATTGAAAAGCAAGGCGATTCTCCATCTCAAAATCGGCATGCATTTTCCTATCACTTATCCTGCCGACGCATATACTACTATAAGGCAAAGCATAGTCATGTGTTTGTGGTCATGCTAATCCTTAAAGTAGTATAAGCAGCAGCCTGATAAGTGATAGAAATGTCCCTGCAAATGTGTTATGTGTCCGTGTAAAATGTAATAAAGTACCCACATAAACCTAGCAATATTAAATTACTTAACCCTACATGGTAACCCCTGATAAAAATGTGTAGAAAATGTCCCTTAGTGTGTCGCTAGCTTAATAAGGTGGCCACCGTCAGTAAATGTTCCCTAAAGTGTATATTGCATGTCTAATGTGTAATGTGTAATTAAATAATAAATAAATGCTGCGACTCACCGTTTATCAGTCATCTGTCTTGGGATGACTTGCTTGGATTTTCATCTTCTTCTGCAGATCTTTCCAAGTTGCTTGGAGAGTCTTGTAAGCTTGCTAGATGTTCCTCCGGTGCTTGCATCTGGTCTTCGGCCTCTTCTGGCCCCTTCGACGATGCACCCCTTCTTCCTCCTCAGTGTCGCCGCTGCTAATGACCAGTCTGTTGCTAGGGGGCCCCCTTTTATAGGAAAAATGATGTCACTGACATTAGGGGGCTCTAGTGAATGAAACATGCTTGTAGTGATTTTTACTAAGTAAAAAACACGTTGACTATGTTGACATGTGTTTTTCCATTAAAGTGTGAGGCTCTTTCTAGGAAATTGCCTCTCACGGGAGGTGCTTTTTTTTCAAGCCCTTAAACATCGGACTAGAGGAGATTTAGTCTAATCGCCTTTAGTAAATCACCCATGTTCTATCTTTTACATTAGCAAAATCGGGACTGGGAGGGTAGAGCGATGTAGGTCGATTTAATGGTAAAAAAGCCCAAAGTTCCGGGACTTTGGCTTTAGTAATTACAATGATGTGAAAAAACAGCTAAAGTCCCGGTACTTTGGGCGATTTTGCCAAAATAGACCTTAGCAAATGAGGCCCTTTTAGTCGTTAAATGTTATTAATGTTTGATGATTAAATTGACCCTAGTGTGTGTGTGTGTGTGTGTGTGTGTGTGTTTGTTAGGGACTTTAGAATGTAGTTCCATTTGGGCAGGGACTGATGTGAATGGGAAATATTCTCTGAAAAGTGCTCCATAATCTGATGAATAATAAATAAAATAAACCCAGAAGATTGCTATCTCAGGTTAAAGGGAATATATTTGGGTGCATTTTATCATTCACAATTATTTTTGAAATTGTAACTTTATTACTGGATTCAAAATTCACTGACTTGGTAATTTACATATCATTTGGCAGTAATTGTGGATAATGATCTTAATTTAGATCTTAATTTACAGTTGAGCATAATTTTGCATATAAGTTGTGCATGTAAAGGGAGACCATACTGAGATAAGGTATGTACACAACTGAATATACTGTCTATGGACATAATTCAGATTGGAACATAACAAGGAATAACTGAGAAAACTGCATTTGTTTTCATGCACCTCACATCTTGGTTGTTAGTAGGCAACTGGGGCAATGTTTGTTCTCTTGGCTCATGATTGGTGCACATACCTCACACTGTTCTCTGCTGTTACTTAGTTGAGGCCTCTATCTCTTCATGGGATCTTAGTTCAAGGCTGCTCTCTGTATGAGACTTGGCATATGGACATGCCCCTAGTGCAGGTAAGTATAATGGGTTCTGGGTAATTTGTACAAATATCATATTATTTGTCCCAAAATGTATATTTAAAACAAAGAAGCTCTCGTAGGTTTAGAACATTTTCCACTTCTACCATGAAAACAAACTCATATTATCTGTAAATGAGGTGACCATCATAGGACTGTATTCACATATAAGAAGATTGTGCTTCTTAGGTGCAGAGATTTGCAAAATGATTAACTACACATGCACAGGTCATTTTAGGCAATCTACGTACCAGTTAGCTACATATATTGCCTCTGTGTAGTCTTTAAAGGCCGCACAGTGTAGGTTAGTAAGAAAGAGGTGGCATAATGCCGCCTTGGGGAGTGTTCAGGTAGAAGTGGGAGGGATTTAGATTAGCCGAGGAGGGCGGGGAGAGCCATTGTCCATGTATAGTTTCCTAAAGAAGGAAACTGCGCATGGTAAGATACCGATGACACTCTTAAGTCCCGTAAGGTACCTAAACACATGGGGCAGATTAGGGGCAGGACGGGTGCGTTAGGTACGGTTCTGACCGCACATAACTCACTCTTACGGCCCATATTCCTAATCTCCCTAAGGTAATGGACCAAATCCAGTGTTGCAAAATGAAAGGTAATTATTTGAAAAGTTACACCAGTAAATCACATTTCATAAAAGAACAATCATCTATGAGTATAAGTGTTTTTCCTGTTTCATGTGTTATATAGAATACAGTATATTTTATTTTCTGTTTTTGTTATCATATGTTTTATATAAGTAAAATTATGTTTTAAAGTACAAATTGTTCTCATTTTACTGTTTCAGTCATTCTGGTAATCATTTAATGATACTGATTACACATCTGATATAGTGTCCTTCCACTTTGGTATATTTGTCATATTTTTTAGTTTTTCTAAAGACTACCTATCATATATCAGATTATCTATTCATTTATTTTACAGCCAAGTGCGGACCCACAGGGCTTTGAAAGACATATACATATCTATTATATTACGATGCTATTTTTTTTTACTTAACAAAAGAGCATTTAAAGGAATTGTAAATTAGGAGGTAAGAGGTTTGAGGCACAGATGGACCTGAACTGCTGGTGGCTTTGGTGTAAAAGGAAACTCCCTAGTTTCCTCAGCAAAGTTTATGTAAAGAAAAAAATTACCAAAGTATTAATTTCATTTCGGTCCTGGCTAGAGTTTCCACAATGTCTCCCTTTCTCCAGTGTCCCTTCACTTTTTCCAGGCCAACTATTCTAGTGATGGCGGACATGGAGCAGTTATGCTCTGATTTAAAATGAGCTGACGGAATGATTCATAAACCCCTTTTCAATATTTTTTTTAAATGTTCTGTTCTTCTAAGTTCTACTCTTAATACAACATTTCTATATGTAAATAATGGCAAATATAGAATATAGCCAGGTAAGTGCAGGAGATCAGAACTTTATTAAAAATATGACTGTTTTGTTAACAGAAAACAGCCAAAATCAACAATAAGAAACACAATGTCTTACTGTAAATGAGATTCAGTGATATCAATGTGTAGAACACCTCAATGTTATATTATATACAGTGAATCTTCCAAAAATATTATTGTTTTTTCACAGCAGCATAGAGCACATCAGGATGTTGTGGTGTTTCTGGTTGTGTTGGACGAGATGATGACTGATGAACTAGAGTGGCATATAGCACATTTTCTCTCTATAAAAACATTGACATGAAAAAATTCTGGTTAAAATAGCGGGATTATTGAGGTGTGTACTTAAAAAAAATAAGGTTTATAATGCAATTAAACAATACCTGAGAGTAGAATATTGGGTAAATAAACAGCAGAAGAGACTTTATAAATACATTTAGGAGGAATGTCAGCTGCAGTTGGAGAAGGCTTCATATTAGTTCAGGTCTATACTGTATCTTCCATATATTGTTTTACATTATAATAAAGCATTTTAGAATTTTTGTAGAGCTTGTTGTAAACAGTAGTCCTATGAATTGCACAGTGGACCATTATTTCTAATCAGGTTCATAATCTACTAATTCCTGGATTCACTGAACACAACAATGATTATCTCACACTAGGTGTCCAAGTAATGGAAGCTGTCTTCTCCATCAGCTCTATTATGGAGATGAGAAGAAGCTTCCAAGACTTCCACTGCCCACCACTAAATGTAACAATGATTATCTTACACTAGGTGACCAAGTAATGAAAGCTGTCTTCTCCATCAGCTCTATTATGGAGGTGAGAAGAAGCTTCCAAGACTTCCACTGCCCACCACTAAATGGATGACAGTTCACCCCACTCTACCGACATGATTATTATTTCACTTCTCCACTACGTAATTACGCAATTTACCTTAATTTCTCCAACTAACTTTCATGTATACTACACCGGTCTAAATTGTTTTATTATTCTATTTTTACAGTTTTTCTACTGCTCACAAGCACTGTCTTCACTCTGCATTTGTGAACTTTTCGTTCCTTTTTAATATAATTATTTTAATTATTGACCTGCAAAAATAAAATGAGCCTCACAACCATAAATCATGTTGTTGTTTCCCTTTGCTCACCCTGCTTCTTCTCATGCATTCTGCTGACCTATTCACCGAGGGCGTCCTACAGTTCCCATGATACTCATAACACACTTACCACCACACAAGCTCCCCTCAAGCTTATAGTATCAATCAGTCTGAAGAAAAGTAAGATTTGTGGCTTTTTATAACTTCTAATGCCGACAGTGTTAATATGCTGCAGAAACTTAGTTTCTTTTGATTGAATACAGTGAATAGAAAAAATGTGGTGTTGGTAGTCTGCATATTAGGGTATTGATTGGACCACCGCTTACCCGGAACTATCTATTTATACACAAGGAAGACAATTAGGCTGCACGTTTACTTTGAGAAAGGACGGATCACACCCGAAATGCGTCAGTAGGCAGCAGTTGGCAGCAGACACCAGTGAGAGGAGAAGACCAGATGGAGGAGATGGCGAGCTGGAGCCCAGACGATCCCTGGACCTTTTTCATCTAGCAGGCACCGCTTCCATATCCAACATCTGTCAGACTCTGACCATTCGGATACTGTCTTCTGTACAGTTCACATAATTTCTGTGCAGTTTTTTTATATTTTTATCCATTTTACTATGATGTTGTGAAATAAATGTAACAAGCACTTTACTTATTGTATCTTTCTGTTATTATCATCCTTATGTCCATCCCCCTGGAGAGGACTCCTAGGAAGGAAGATGATATTGCCCACATCTGAATAATCATCTAAGTGGAACACCAATTAGACTATTTTGGATTTTATCCTAATCTAATGGACATATCATTTATGAACTTTGGGGTAGATCCAGAACTACGTGTGCAATGCGTTTCCATGTGTAACGTATTTTCGCACGCGTATGTTCTATACACCCCCCTAGGCACAACCCTTGAATGTACGTATTTCACCGAGTTCCACTTCCCAAACCCTACCTTAACTTTTTTTCACAGCGTACGTCCGCTAATGGACGTATAGACTACGTGAACGTACGCCGCTTAGCACACCCATACTGTACACTTTACATACAAACCTCCACCTACTTCACGTAAAACGAACGTATTGTTGACTCACGTAACTTTAGCACGCCCACACGTAAGTATTTACGTGACAATTACGTGAATGGCCCATACGTTCACAATTACGCTACGCTAATGAGCGTATTTTCTATGGTGCGCATGCGCAGTACTTAGAAATAGGCGATTTTACGCCTCCGCCACGCGTAAATTCGCTCCGATGCGTTGTTCTGGATCAGACCCTTTGTACTTATTTTTCTGGTACCTATGCTTAACTTTTAATTAAGTTACTTTTTTGCCATTACTAACAACTATAGTGGTCAGTGCAGCGATTATCCTCCTCTGTTTTTCTATATATTGCATCTTTATTGGGGGTGGTAGTCCCTTGAAGAGGATTCGCTGCAGCACTGCTTTTAGTCCCAGCGCTTGTTTTATTCTCATTTTTCTTGTATATGTACAATATACATACATACTACCACCCCCTGCCCTCTGTGCGCACACCACTCTGCCATGGTTGGTAGGCACTTAGCATCATTGGAGAAGGTTCCACATTGGAAAATAGCATCATTTGTGATGCATTACCACATACAAAGGAGCCTGCACAGTAACAAGCAGGTTACTTACACAGTCACAATGAATAATTACCCTCTCGTCACTTATTTAGGATTCCGTCCATTGTCATTGTTATCAGCATTTTGTTAAAGAAGTGATAAAACCATGTTTAATTAAAGCACACTCTAAGGTTAGATAGTTAGCAACAGAACTGTTAAGCACAGTCTTAGAATACACCACAAAGTTCATAGTATTGTGTAACAGACAACTGACATTAACATGTTTACTATCTTGATAATGATGTTGTTCTTGTGTAAGTGATGATGACAGTCAGAAAGAATAGTGCTTGGGGTGAGGGTCGCTGCTGTGAATGGCCCTTTCTCGAAAGAGTCATTCTCTCACAGCCATTTCCGAACTGGATGAGAAATCGATAGCTTTAGCCTCAAAGAGAAGAAGCAATCAATCCTCCCTGGAATGAAGACTATGGGCCTGATCCAGAGCTACGACGGTGCCGTCCGACGGGCGAATGCGTACGTTCGCCCGTGCGTATAAACATACACGCCCATGACACTCCCATTGAAAGTACCTGCTTACGGCGGCTATACCCTACACTAGGTACTACCGTCGGCCGTACGAATTTTCGCACATAATACGCAGAGCGTACGGGCTTAGCACGCCCATACTGTACAATTTAAATGGCTATCCCCGCCTCCGTATAGTAAAACGAGCGCCCAGGCGACCGTCGTACTGAACGCACGCCCCTCGAGCGAACACTTTGCTCACAATACGACCGCTATCCGCTCATGTCGTCCAGCTGACCGGAAGTTGTCATACTGAGCATGCGCTCGCTCGAAATCGGACAATTTCGTAGCTCTGGATCAGGCCCTATGTGCCAAATGGTAAGTATAAATTTAACCCTACCCTTACCCTAATCCTTACTCTAACCCTCCCCTTCCATTACCCTAACCCTAAGCTTTCCCTTCCATTACCTTAACTCTAACCCTTTCCTGCAGCCTGACCCTAAGACTCCTTTCCCCGCAGCCTAACCCTAACTCTCTGGAGGCTTACAAAAAATGAATGGGTATATTTTCTATATTTTCTGATTGGTCTACTTACCCATTCTAAATAAAAATAAAAAATCGACAATGGCTGCAGACGAAAACTAGCAGCTTTTGCGGCGGCAACATGCAGCGTAATGCATAAATCCTGAGAGATGATTTAAAAGTTGTTTGAAAGATAATAAAAAAAAAAATGTAGTTGATTCATACACAGAATGCGCCACATCCAGATTTATGCGAAACAGCCAAATTGCACACTCTAAATATGTAAGTACTTTGTATTAACATTCTGCGTGCACATGGCGGTCACGTATTGGAACACTATACAAATAAATTTGGATTCCATGCTGTAAGCCTTTTTAAGCCTTTACGATAGCGGGACATGATGACTTGATGCACCTGGGCATAGTGGGCTGGGAATGTGGTTTTCTGTATGAGGGGCTTTTTAAAAAAACGGTAGTTGAATGTAGGCTGCCAGAGTCACAAAGGGCCTGATCTAGAACTACTCCGATGCGCTGTGCTTACTAAAGCACAGCGTATCGGCGAGCACTTTCCCCGACACTCCCCCTGTGCGGCCGTATTTTCCCTTGCTTACGCCGGCTGAAGGCTACCCTAACTTCAGCCGGTCTAAGCAATGGAAAATACGCTCGCACAGGAGCGTGCTACCGCTAAGCCCTCCCTCATTACACTAGCTCCCCCCGCCCACCTTCACTAACCATAACGTAGTGACGCTGGGGGGGATGTCCCCTCCAGCGTCACTACGCTGTTCCTACGGCGATAGGTACGGGCGTTGCCGTAGTTACGCCGGGCAACATCTGCCAGGCGCATGCGCAGATCGGCTTTTTCCGCCGTACTACGCAGCCTGTAGTTATTGGGAACAGTGAAACAGGTTCTCGTTCCCAATAGCAATTTTCTATTTTCAATCCATTGCAAACAATACACAGTCTCCATTCAGCTGGCGGCTGTATCAAGTTCGAAATAGGGCCGAGCAGACCAGCAACCGCATCCCTGGGCAGGTGAAAGTATTTAAATTGTACAGTAAGGACATGGTTAAGCATTTTCATATAATTCTTTATTACACAACTGCCCCATTTTCCATAGGGCGGGTGCATAAAAGTTATGATGGAGGTTTATGATGTCATAAATTTGCTTGCACTGCATAGAAGTTCTGGGCACACACTGGGTTTTGGATGTGGGTCAGTGAATGGCTATATCTAAGGTAATGAAAGTGATTTAAAAGTGTAAGTGTTCATTTCAGTGTTAGCATTTGTTACCAATGAAAACAAATAAAAAGTCATACAGTATATGAGGTTTTGCGATATGAGCTTAGATGAGACATGGGACACGATTAAGTATATTTATGTGCAATATACTGATAAAAATATAGAAATAAATGGAATTACCAGTTCTTGAGTTTCTTGATTTTCAGTCACAGAGTTTTCAGAAACTGATAGTAATGGAGAGAAAGAAATACAGAGATAATGTCTTACAGCTAATAAAGAGCTATGGATACATGTGTATATAGGAGCACTGAGACATGTTCTTATTTATATCTACAAAACCATTATCATAGCTAAGAAAATACAGAGAAATGCTGAGAAATGTCTATAGGTGTAAAAAAAATATATATCTTATTTACATTATACACAACCATGAGATAGAAAAATCCAACAAGCAAAATTTATTATAGCGAGAGACACAGTTATGCATTTGAAAATGGATTCATTATAGTATGTTCAACGTGACTAATTAATTATAGCAAGTGATGGGCTCAAAATATCAGGATAAACCATCATCACAGGGAAATAAGGGAAGAGTTACAGATAGAGAGCTAACAGTCATCATCATAGAGATAGAGAGATACCAGTCATCATCATAAAGGTTTAGAGATACCAGTCATCATAAGGATAGAGAGATACCAGTCATCATCATAAAGGTATAGAGATACCAGTCATCATCATAAAGGTTTAGAGATACCAGTCATCATCATAAGGATAGAGAGATAAAGGTCATCATCATAAAGGTATAGAGGTACCAGTCATCATCATAAGGATAGAGAGATACCAGTCATCATCATAAGGATAGAGAGATACCAGTCATCATCATAAGGATAGAGAGATACCAGTCCTCATCATAAAGGTATAGAGATACCAGTCATCACCATAAGGATAGAGAGATACCAGTCATCATCATAAAGGTATAGAGATACCAGTCATTATCATAAGGATAGAGAGATACAATCATCACCATCATAAGGATAGAGAGATACCGGTCATCATCATAAAGGTATCGAGATACCAGTCATCATCATAAAGGTATAGAGGTACCAGTCATCATCATAAGGACAGAGAGATACCAGTCATCATCATAAAGGTTTAGAGATACCAGTCATCATCATAAGGATAGAGATATACCAGTCATCATCATAGAGATAGAGAGATACTTGTCATCATCATAGATATAGAGATATACCAGTCATCATCATAGATATAGAGAGATACTTGTCATCATCATAGAGATAGAGAGATACCAGTCATAATCATAGAGATAGAGAGATACTTGTCATCATCATAGATATATAGAGATACCAGTCATCATCATAAAGTTATAGAGATACCAGTCATCATCATAGAGATATAGAGATACCAGTCATCAACATAGAGATATAGAGATACCAGTCATTAACATACAGACACAGGACAGGTTTTCCCCACAGAGGTAGAGAAATCAGTTATTATCATATAGATAGAGGAAGACCATTACTTATCTTATAGCTATAGATACTGGTCACCATTATAGAGATAGATAGATAGATAGATAGATAGATAGATAGATAGATAGATAGATAGATAGATAGATGGAATTATGTTGCATATTTGAGGTTATTTTCTGCTGTGTGAGACGTTTGGTGAGGTCTGGATTCGGTGCAGATTGTGGAACATTGTGGAAGTGTTTCCTTTATTCTTACCTTTTCTCTTCCTCATGCAGATGACAACCAGGAAAATAAGGATGAGGATGATGCTGCCCACACACAGGACAATTATTACTGTCTGTGCATTTTGTGGAGTGTTGGAATTACCTTTTGAATTATCTAGAACAGGCAGACAGGGAATAATACAGACATTAGTTTTATCAGGTTACTTTATGCAGAATAGATTTATCTTTCATTTATTAAATGCAGCCACTGCCCAGATCAGGAAGACTGTAGAATTATTTGGTTGAAGCTTCTTTACTTCTTTACTATGGAATTGTTTTATACATTCTGTCCTACATTTTGTAAATCTTATATAGAGAAATTTTTCACAACTGTCCATTTCATGTATAGTAGAAATATAATTTATATTTAAAAACAAAATAATTATTAAGGATAGATTTGAGATGATGTTGATGAAACCTAGTAAGATTATATATATTATTCTTCTACTAGATAAATGAAAGGGATAATTTAAATGGTTGCCTTCAGCATATCCCATTCTATCTCCCTATCCATTCTATCTTCCCTCCAGTATTTCCATAAATCAGTATCCTGCCAAACTCAAAAACATATTTGGCTTCTAATAAAATATTATTGCATATATGTTATGTATGTAGTGTGTGTGTTAAGCATATATGTTATGTTATAGTGTGTATTTGTCATGCATATATGTTATGTTATAGTGTGTATTTTTCATGTATATATGTTATGTTATAGTGTATGTGTTATGCATATATGATATGTTATAGTGTGTATTTGTTATGTATATATGTTATGTTATAGTGTATGTGTCATGCATATATGTTATGTTATAGTGTGTATTTGTCATGTATATATGTTATGTTATAGTGTGTATTTGTCATGCGTATATGTTATGTTATAGTGTGTATTTGTCATGCATATATGTAACGGTATAGTGTTTATTTGTCATGCATATATGTTATGTTATAGTATGTGTGTCTTGCATATATGTTATGTTATAGTGTATGTGTCATGCATATATGTATGTTATAGTGTGTGTGTCATGCATATATGTTATGTTATAGTGTGTATGTGTCATGCATATATGTTATGGTATAGTGTGTATGTGTCATGCATATGTGTAATGTTATAGTGTGTGTGTCATGTATATATGTTATGTTATAGTGTATGTGTCATGCATATATGTTATGTTATAGTGTGTATTTGTCATGTATATATGTTATGTTATAGTGTGTGTGTCATGCATATATGTTATGTTAAAGTGTGTATTTGTCAAGTATATATGTTATGTTATAGTGTATGTGTCATGCATATATGTTATGTTATAGTGTGTATTTGTCATGCATATATGTTATGTTATAGTGTGTATGTGTCATGCATATATGTTGTTATAGTGTATGTGTCATGCATATATGTTATGTTATAGTGTGTGTGTCATGTATATATGTTATGTTATAGTGTATGTTTCATGCATATATGTTATGTTATAGTGTGTATTTGTCATGTATATATGTTATGTTATAGTGTGTGTGTCATGCATATATGTTATGTCATAGTGTGTATTTGTCATATATATATGTTATGTTATAGTGTATATGTGTCATGCATATATGTTACGTTATAGTGTGTATGTGTCATGCATATATGTTATGTTATGTTATAATGTATGTGTCATGCATATATGTTATGTTATAGTGTGTATGTGTCATGCATATATGTTATGTTGTAGTGTGTGTGTGTCAAGCATATATGTTATGGTATAGTGTGTATGTGTCATGCATATATGTTATGTTATAGTGTATGTGTCATGCATATATGTTATGTTATAGTGTGTGTGTGTGTGTGTGTCATGCATATATGTTATGTATGTAGTGTGTGTGTGTCAATCATATATGTTATGGTATAGTGTGTATATGTCATGCATATATGTTATGTTATAGTGTGTGTGTCAAGCATATATGTTATGGTATAGTGTGTATTTGTCATGCATATATGTTATG
>WWET01006161.1:5767-23314 GCA_011038615.1 Limnodynastes dumerilii
GGGCGGTGGAGGGTAATGTGGTGGGGACAAAATGCTGGGGTCTTCCTCCACTGTTCTCTGCGCTGGGCGAGCCATCGTCTCAGAGGCTGCAGCCTCCTCTATGGCATTCATCATGCCTGTGGCAGCCTGCAATAGTGCCGGGAAGTGGGGTTGGATGGGTTGTAAAGCTGTAACAAAAAACAAGTTACATTACCTAACCTAATAAATTATTAGTTTCAAACACATTATATGAAACTTAGCCATAATTTGTATGATGTTGTGGACTGCAATCCATAATTAGTAAACAAAAATAAGTCTAACAAAAAAAAACTGTCTCTTTAGCCTTTTATATAGACTATGCAGTACAAAATATTTCCTTTAACATATCAACAATATATACTACATACATATCTAAATCACTATCTAACTTTTTGAACACACAATACTATGGTCAACAAATTTAACAACAATAAAAGAATACTAGGGTGACATAGTAGTCTAGCTCTGGCCTACACTTTCATGTTTTTAAAGGTGTAAGTAGAGTAAAGAATGGGAGTCTGCTTAGTTTGCAACATAACCACAGTTCAAATGGTAAAAATTTTAATATCTTGGATCCAAAAGGTGACACATTAACAAATTTAAGGATGACAATATGGTTTTGAAATCCTTTTTTTTTTTAACAATAAATATACATTTAATGTTTATTTTTATGACATAATACATTACATAGGCTCCTGTACATAACTATTACGCTAAAGGAACACATACCGCCACTCCACGGCCTTGGCACAGGCTGCACATTCGGCCGGCCACCTTCTCTCAGGGGAGGCAAGGGGTAAGGGTTAACACAGGAAAGGGAAAAATCAGGGTAGGGGTTTTCAGGGAAAGTAGGGTCAGGGGAGGAGAATTGGGATGAGAAAGGGGACTCCGGATCCAACACTGATGTTCATATCCTGAGTGTTAAACGCAAAGGAAAGGGCAGGTGAATAGGCAGTTCCCCTCATCGCATCTCCACTACCTCCCTGAAATTTGAGTGACATTGTGATGGTCTCATGACATTTGGTCACTAAACTTGTACTGCACAATTGTAGCGAATATATCAGGGATGACTGTATTGTACAGTTGCTGCATATATTTCCGAATTTCTTGCAAAGCTACACACACTGTAGTAGAGTTCCATGGTGTGCTGTATAGCTGCGTATTTTTAAGAATTTCTACGCTGGTATTAAATGGACGACTTAAACTTTGTCCACCCGCCCTTTGTTGCTGATATTTTTGCGTTGATGTCACGCCATAGTTTTTTTTTCCTGTAGGTAAAATTACGCAATAAAACATCAAAGCTTAAGGAGAGCGTTTAATGGTTTTTCTTTTCCTTATTATCATCAAACTATATCTTGTTTGGGTTTGCACATAGACTGTAGCTTCCATCTTTACAACTGTTTACAGACAAGCAGTTGCTTGGTTGTTTAATTTAATTAACTGCAGTTTTTTGTTGGTATGCTTTTCTTTACAAATTAATTATAAATGCAATAATTGTCTAGATGTGTTTAGGATCTCAAGCTTTTCAAAATCAGATATGTATGTGTGTTTTGTATTGTATTTGAATTTTAAGTTTGTTCATATTTTTGTCTTCACAATGACATTTTTTGCTATGCAAATACATTAGAAAATATAATTACAAAGACTACTAGAACAATTTCATTCACTCAACACATGTCTTCTGGATAAATGTATTTGGTTGAAATGCAAGTGTGAATAAGTACATTAAATAAGTCATTGTTCTAATTGTAAATGGAAAACCACACAAAAAAGCTTTAATTTACATATCTATCCTAATATTTAAGATAACATTTTCAAAGGTGAGGCCTTAATAGAATATTTGTTAATATTTAACTGTTGTGTAAAAATTTGGTAAATTAGTCATAAATATTTAATGATGTTTTTAGAGTCTAATTTTAGTCTTGTCCAAAATGAAGTTTGGTAGTCATGTATGATGTGATTTGAGATTCAGTTATGTTTGAATAATATTACTGATGTAATACATACAGAGTAAGTGAATACAGAATACATTTCTAGCAGATTATATTACAATAATCTATTGCAAATGAACACAATGTGTTTCATTGTCAAACATTTTATAATTAACATTCATATATGAACAAAAAAACTAAGAAAAAAAAAACACAAAACCTTATTTTGTTTTTATTTTATTTTTACCACCAGTCTGTAGTTTGCCTGGTAGAACGGCTTGGCATTTGTTCTTCCTGGCCACTCACCTTTTGAGAATGTGTTGGAAGGGATGCTTCCATGGAAGTGGAAGGTTGCATTGTCCTTTCCTGTTCCCTTTGCAGGAGAACTTCAAGTTTTCTTTTTTCATGTTCATAAGTTTTTTCCATCATCACGAGCATAGATTTTTGGGTTGGTACCAACTCCTCTATGTTATCAGCCAATCTTTTTGAATGCTCCTAAGTCTTTTTCAAACTGGAGGCAATTTGAGAAAGATCTTGTGCTCCTTGGCTGATCTCCTGTGTGCATCATTTATTATGTCCTCCACGTCCGGAATAGCACTGTCCAGTGCCATCTCTGTAGTGAGCCTTGGGCCTGTGGTCCCTTCGTCGATGTTGCAAGGATGCACTTCCATATGATGTGCCAGCCACTGCTTCTTAATCCAAAGGGTCATCCCCAGGCAGAATGTCAACAGGAGACTGAGCCTCCTCCAGGATATTAACTTCCTCCTCTTCTATCATATCCTGAGAGACCAAGTAATGAAAAAAGTATTATTGGGTCATTAATGTGTAATGACCAACATATGCTTACATTTTGTTTCTTACTAAACAGACAAATTCTAATTTTACAAATAAGCTTATGTTCTACATCTCCACACCATGTAGTTGATTTACAAAACCTAATTGTAGGATCCATACAAATAAACATTCATTTCTAATATTATTTATTCTAAAATATATAATTTTTTATTTCAAATTTTAACAAATCAAACAATAATTTAGGTAACACATATATACCTGAGCAAATTACACGAGAATCTTGCTGTGTCTCCTGTTGTTGCAGATGTGCTGGCACACCCTCTGCAGCATCCACATAACCAGGAATACCTTGAACCTCTACTGGACGGATGACATGGCTTGCCCTCACCTTAACTGGGTTCAGTTCCAGTTCCAGTGTTGAAAAAACAATGTGATTCCATTATTAGTCTACATGGATAACTTTATGAAAATACATGATTTTATAAACTTTACCACACAACAGTTTATGTATAGCAAATCAAATGCATTTTTAGATGACTGCCAAACAGCTACATAAGTAAACTTACAAACAGATACACATTTGTTACCTTTGGTGTAGGTCCCCTGGCAGCCAACTTCTTTTTTAAAGTGCCTTTATAATCTTGCCACCTGAAGTGTAAAGTTGTGTTTATATTAAATTAGCGTAATTAAGAGGAAAAACACAGGCACTTTTTGATACATGACTGGGATTAAGATTGTAATGGTTACCTTTTTTTTCCACCATGAAGGTAAACTGATCCTCCTCATTTGAATACTGTAAGTGGGAAAAAGTATTCAGCTCATCCGTGATCACATCCCAGATGGCTGCCCTCTCGTAGGGTCCAAGGTTGGGTGGTCCGTGGTATAATTTCTCCAGCACCAAGTCCACCAACTTTGTAACCTCAGTGGTGGTGAAATTGCGATTCCGTTTTTTTCAGCTGCTTGCGCCATGGTCAAACAGGAAAACGACAAATTGGTGGTTGGCCACGACCCATTTATATATGTGGTGATGCACTGGGATAGGTTGATCAATTTGCGTCATTCTGCGAATATATAGGTAGGTTTAGGAACTGCTTTTTATTTTGTATGACACTTCTAAAATTGCAGGTTGTTGTAACAAGTCTTATTAAAAGAGTATTTGTAGTTAATATCTTTTGGACATACTATGTTCCATTGTAATGTTATTTTTTGTTAAAAACTAGAAAGATAGTTATATTTCACACACCCTCTTTATGTAGTTTTAAAATAAAGTTCCACACAAACAATTAATAACACAAACACATCTTTTCTTTTCTTATAGTAAACTACATATCTATGTGTGTACGTATGTCTCTATCTCTTTCAGATGTTGACAAAACAGACATATGTGCTATACACAATTATCATATGTCTTGTGTTATATATGTTAGGTCTTATATACCAAAAATCGTTAGTAAATGCATACAGATAAAAGTACACATGTAATGTTAACATTAACAAGAAACTTAGTATAATTACTAATGTGCCAAAATTCTCATTTCAAGATATAACACATCTGGCTTATTGGAAGTGTGTAACAAACTAATTCCATGGTGAAGAGACAGGCCTATAAACTTATTGAACTTATTAACTGGATATTTTTTTTCCTTGCCCTGAAGTTCAAGGTTAAATGCATTGCAGTAACTGGTTAAATCTGTTATAAGAGCTAGCTGTAGCAACCATGAGGAATCATGCAGCTGAGATGGACTTTCTCCAAGTGATTCCAAGAACTCCGTTATTTCAGGCAGGAAGGACTGGAATAGTTCTAAGAACTGCCCCCCGACTAAGCCATCTGATGTCATTATGTAACAACCGGTCTTCATATTCAGCCTCTCTCCTCCAGTAGAGTACGGAAAAGTTGTCTTCAAAAACTCCTTGCATTAATTGAGTTTACGATTTTCATCGCCATGTTTAAAACTTTAGCACACCGTGCATTCTGATGTATAACGCAATGAATTCTTCTAAAATCAGGAAAATCATTTTTTTTTTTACACAGTGCAAGAAACCCATTATTTTTGCCAACCATGGCTGGGGCGCCATCAGTAGCAATGCACACTAGTTGGCTAAGAGGAAGACTAGTTTCCTTGGTCAAACTCATAAAGCCTTGGTAAATGTCTTCACCTTTAGTTTTTCCCTTCATAGGGATGACAGTTAAAACTCCTCCATATTACCTCATAAACACAATTAATTGAGAAGTATCGACTATATCAGTGGATTCATCAAACTGCAAGGAAGAGTAACAACAGTTACGGATTTGTTTTCTCACCTGCTTCTGCCAATTCCCTCTACTTGTCTCACTGTAGTTTGGTGAGATAGTGGCTTATCTATAATTGCTTTTAAGTTGTCATCTTTATTTTTAAATGTTTCAAATAAAGCACTTCCAGTAATAAGGAAAGCTTCCTTAAACATTTCACTATCCTGGAAAGTTTCCTTCAACATTTCACTATCCTGGAAAGGTTTCCTGTGCTTCACTAAAATATTTGTAATACGGAAAGATGCTTCAGCTGCTGCCTGGGACTGCAAAATAGGTTTTGTGAATGTGAGCAGTTGGGCTCCTAAATGAGTTTTCAGTGATTTCAGTTTAGTCTTCCTTAGTTCACTTTTAGGTGGAAAGTGTTAATCATATTTCTAGTGCAGACTTGAGTAATGTCTTTGTAAATTCCCCTTCTACTCCAGAGCAACTTTAGCATGGCATATTAAACATGTGCATTTGTCTTTAAACATTGTAAAAAAAAATAATCCCATTCTTCATGAAAATTGTAGTTTTCTGGCATTTTAGAAACACTCATACTCAGCAAGTGTGCTAAAACTAATTAAATAAAAAATATTATTTTAGAATGAACACTATAACAGGATAAGAAGGCAGACAAATTATAGCACACAAATCCCTGTTTTACAAATTATAGCACACAGGATAAATGTGTTTTTGAACAATACACTGCACCAAGGAGCTCTCAATATACTGGCTCTCAATACACTGCACAAGAAGCGCTCACTACACTGAACAAGGAGCACAGGTCTGCTCCCTGTCAGTGTTAGCAGCAAATGGCGGCAGTATGCAGGTACACAACATAGATATCTAGGGCAGGTGATGTTATGTTACAAAACAACGCCAATTTCTATTGGTTGTTGCAAGGTCCTTGGTACAATTGGAATATTCGCCGTACTACGTGGCTGCTGCACATCATGACATCACTCACCCACCCACCCCGTCTTGTCACCGCTGCAGGGAGAAGGGAGCAGCAGCAATAGCGTGGTTGTCTGGTCACAAATTCGCGGGCGACCAGTCGATTACGATGGACTATTTGGCCACCCCTGCTTTATATATTTGTTGCCTCTAGAGGAAATTTTAACACTCTTTGTCCTATGTATTGTGATGTGTCAGCACAAATAGAGAAAATATAAAGAAACTTTGGTTTTAAACTCCCTTTTCTATTCTTCTCCCGGTTTTAACACCCCTTGTCTTTGTGCGTTCTAATTGGTACCTATATTGGCATTTTCCCCCAAATAATTATTATGTGTGACTCTTGGCTGTATGCATTCTTCTCCAGCAAAACAAGATGACCATGAAAACATAAAATATTCTATAACCGCTGTTGAGATACATGTTAATGTGTTTGGTTTGTACTGATGGGGGACCTTTTACATGAATACAGTCAATAATATCTCTTTTCAGGCCTAGTTTTTGTTTTATTGCTCTATTTCTGGGAAATGTGGCATTTTCCCTGACCCTACCATGTAGTTAACAAATGGGATGACGTTCTCATTTGTACAAATGTCATGTCATTTGGAAAAGGTAAAAATTATCCACTGCACAATAAATGTGCAGAAGACAGACATGAACATCACAGTTCCAGAAGTCTTCTTTGAACGGAATATTGGTGCATGAACGGTCCTTTCTGACGCTTTTACTTTTTAAGCTTCTTGTGTAATTATTGATAAAATTTTGAATGCTGACAACAGAGTTGAAAAAGCATTACTGCCATCCAAATACAAAATAATTTTCAGGACTTGTGTATATTATGGACTTATTTTAAGCAACATCCCCAACCAGCCACATAAGGAGTAACGCAGTGACGCGATTAAGCAATAGGGACGGCCATCGTTTCCCCCTCTTTTTTCATCTGTCAGTGTCATGTTTACCTTATTATATAGAACAGTTCTGATTCTTCGGTTGTCATTCTCTTAAAACTAGAAATATCTTCTAAAATCACTTTGCAAGGATCACGGTTATTTAGGCTAGTCCTCCACATAAACTCAGCCATGTATGACTCAAGTGAATTCCAGTTTGTACCTCTTCTTTTTTTTTTTATTTCCCCACTTAGCAGATCCCCACAAAATTTCAATCATCTGTGTATTTGTTACTGTTACGGTATCCATGAAGTTTAAGGTGTGATTCACGCTTAGATGCTGGAAACCAATGTTACTGATATCCGCATAAGCTTGCCAACAATCGGATATAATTGTAGTGCAGGGTCTGATCCGTTCTCTAACAATGGTTAGGAGAGTAGATGCTGAACGGTTTGGGACGAGGACGACAAAACATTAATTGGTTTCTCTGCAAATTCCACTAAACAGCCATTGCTGAGGTAAAATTCTTCCGGAGTTATTTTTATGGTGGGAAAAGAGATTATCGATGACCAATCACAGTTGGATTGGGGGCGTTGCTTAAAATGCGTCCGGAGGTACCTCATTTTCCACTATCTGAATATAACAATAAGTTCCCAGTGGTTTGCATGTACTGCATGGGATTTAACTTGATGTCCTTTTCTGTTTTTTTTTTTCCACCAAAATTTAAAACATCTGTTGTGTCTTCATTATTTTTAGGGACTTCATACATAAATGCATATCCCTCACTCTCAGGTTGTCCAGCGTAGTCTGTATTAATAAAAATCTATCATTGATAATATCTGTTAGCCTCTGTCAAAAAGAGACACTGCATCACTACATCATGTATGGTGATAGCAGCATTCTAATTGCTCTTATGACTGGGTAGGATTTCACGTTGTCCCATGGAGCTGGTAATTCCTTTACCTTTTTAAACTTCTGCTTGCTTTGTTTCAGTAACGACACAAAAGTGATTTCTTCTAGTTCCTTTATGGTGTCTTCATCACCGTTGACTAGTTTAGTAAACTTTTGGTAAATGAAATTTTGCCTCTTGGTAGATTTAGAGAAATTAAGATACTAGAGCTCCAAACATACAATGGAGTAAAATGAATTCAATAAGTGCTGATTCGCACAGTGGGAAGTATCAATGTTACAACAATAAATAAATAAATACAATAAAATAAATAGTCCGATATATAATCCAGATGGAGTGGTTAAGAAGTTTTTGTAGTGTCACCTTTCCCCCGTAGGGGGATGAAGAAAGGGAAAAATAAAAGTACAAAAACAATTTATTAATACAAATCCACAATAGAAAAAACATAACAATTTATTAATACAAAATCCACAATAGAAAAAACATAAAAAAAGGAACAGGAATTCATTACCAGGGGATGTAAAACGCAGGAGGTGGAGTGGGGCTGTATCTTGATGTTAAATGGTACCGAGAAGATCAGCTATCACAAGTCCGTCACTGCAATCCTGGGAATGGTTCTAAGTACCTATCACCGCTGTCTGACGCGTTTCAGACCGCACTGGGTCCTTTCTCAAAGTCTCTGCGGTGAGTGTAGGCTTGCTGGCATTTATATGTCTTCGGCATCGTTGATTGGATCCGCTTTTGTAAACATCCGGTGCTGTGGTTTCCATGTCGGACAATGTGCCAACGAACAATAAAATGGTGATACATTGATACTTCCAAAAAAAGGATACTTACAAAGAATGATAGGAAATTAAATTGTGGTTACATTTAAAAGGATCATCATATTGTATAGTAATGATAAACCAGGTGCACGAATGATAGCATCACCGAACCATCCTAATAACATAAAGGACTGATATTTATACCCGGTATTTAAAAAATGAAATAAATCCGAATGGAATACATAAATGGACTGTGGGACTTCGCGGTACTATAATTTAAAAGGCAGTATTTTAATTGGAATAACGATGTGATTAGAATGAAAGTCGTAGCCTTGACATTAAATACAAAGTAGCATCCGGTGATAATTAATTGCTGGTAACACAGAAATGATGATAAACAATATAAGTGATTGCAAATATTGATTACAATATAAATACAGTGTAAGAAGACAAATAAGTGGTAGATTGACACCTAAGAATAGCATCTTAGAAATACAATGTGACATGGTGCATAATAGGATAATATCAATACCATTTCAATATATCATAAATAGTGATATAGAAAGGTATGTAAAATTACATACAGATGGAAAATATAACCAATTATCCATCCCATTCGCGCACGAAATGAAAAGGAATCCTTCGTACCAAATAAACAATAGGTGAAATAATTAATAATTAATAAAAGATATGACAATAAATATAAAGGTGACATAAGTGAATACAATTATACAACGACAATATGAATATAGTGTAATAGACTAATATGAATGACAATAAAATACAACAAGAATAAAATTAAATATAATGGGGTATAATATAATCCTAAAAAAGTGTAAGGAAATATAATATAGTATTGTACAGATACAGAAATAAAACGCAAAAATTTGAATAATGGAACATATATTTGGTGTAGATAATAGAAGGCAAAATATTTAATTAGAGAGAGAATTAATACTAATAATTATTATACAATAAAAAATAGGAAATAGATTAAATATGTACTGCAAGAGAATGGAGGGAACAATCCCATGTCTAATTAGGGCCATACTGGTAAGAAATGTGTCCTATAGAAAGGGAGTGTCCAGATAATAGAAACTGATATAATACCAGTGGGAATATACCTAATCTTATAAAGGGCCATACTGATAAAAAAATTGTCCTAACGGGAAAAGGAACTACAAATATCTCCGCCTGAATGGATACTAACTGATATTCTTGACTAAGTGTAAATTAATATTAGAAAACAATGCCTCTCTACAGGTCATGAAAAATGAAGTAAATATTGATACAAAGATAAACAAACCAAACTTAAATATATGTTCGGTGAAGGACCAATTATCCATACTCTTATCCACATAGGGTCAAGTAGAATCCCTCATACCAAATGGGTAAATACAGATAAACATGGTATAACGAAGAATCTCTAGATCATGTTATAGATGAGGTTAAGAAAGTGGATAGACAATCCTTATTGGAGGAAAGAGGTAATAATAGGAATACCCAACCATTCAAAGATATTCCTTTTATTACCCAATATAATTCCGAATATAGAGGGATATTAATATTTAATATTGATACCATTGTAATAGCTTGACCAAGCAACATCTCAACAGGTAATGAGAACTCTTAACTGATATAAGATAATATAAACCAGTTTTGCACTCTGTTAAATACGCTATAAGCATGTACAACTGTACTTAATAATGTTGCAAAAAGTATCAACCATATTCATATTATGCACTCTGTAACTGTAGCAATAAATTAATCTTCTTTATGTAAACTAGTCTTTAAAAAACAATGGACCGGATTCTGAGTTGCGCATTGTCGTGCATTACCTCTGGCTTTAAAGACTAAGTGAATGATCTGTCACTCCCTCTTCTTAAAAAATCCTACTCTTTATTCCCTAGTAGTGTGGAAAATCTATTGTCTAGTGGGATATCAAATCTATTATTTTCCCATCTGACTTGTGGGGGTTTATATTGGTTACCATTTCTTCTCCATCCATCATAAAATTCTCTATCAAAGTTTTTGTTATAACCATTGTTATGGGGTCTTAAATACTCCCTATATCTATTGTTGTAGAATGGTTTATAATTCTCTAATATTTATTATAAGAATCTCCTGGAGGTTGAAATTGTAAAAATTTTGGTAGCGTTGGTTGTCTTTATAATTCCTATAATATTAGTCTTTTGGGGGTCCATGATTGAAGTTTGGGTAACCTTCATTTTTGGGTTTATTTTGATAGGGGTAATCCCTTCTATTATAGTAAAAATTGTTTCTATTATTGTTTCTCCTTTTATCTGGTGTGTGGTGATTCTGGGCTTTTTGTTCTAATTCTTTTATTGTTTTCTCATCGTTTTTGTTATTTTTCTTATCTTTGTCTTGTATATTCTCTTTTTGTGCTTCCATTCCTACTTTTACTTTCCTCACATTTGTTTGATTTCTGTTTTTTTTTTTTTAAGCTTTTTTGGTTCCTGGCGTTCCTTGTTTGTTTCTATGCTTATCCTTATCTGTTAAAATACAGCTCATTATTGTTGAGCGTTAATTTGTTCCTCCTATCACGAGTAATTTGTTTTTGTATTTTTTTAGGTTAAATTTTTCATGATTTCTCTTTATTTTTTGTTGTATTTTAGTTTCTATTTCCAGCTATTCTTCCAATTCTGTGAAGGGTGTAATTAATGATAACTGCAAATTTTTCCTCTAATGTATTTAAATCCTTTATTCTTTCTTTTATAATTAAAGTTGTAAGGGAGAATGAACAATGGTTGATGATACTCTGCCCTTCCTG
This sequence comes from Limnodynastes dumerilii, assembly GCA_011038615.1. NCBI lineage: Eukaryota > Metazoa > Chordata > Amphibia > Anura > Limnodynastidae > Limnodynastes > Limnodynastes dumerilii. Next base: position 17,084 of record WWET01006161.1, read on the forward strand.
CCTGAATTGCTCATTACTTGATTCAAAATAGGGTTTTTTCTTTATTTTCAGACCTTTTGAAATAATTTGTTCAGCATAATATTTTTCCATGGCCACTATTTCCCACCAAAGTTTATTTTCCTTTAAAAGTGTTTTCTCTAGTTTTTTAAGTGTCCCATCTAAATCCTACTCTCCAGGTTCTGTTCTTGAAAACTGTGATTTTATCTTATATGCTCTGTCTATTCCGTTTTCATCATGTAAAAAACTTTAATGAAAAAGGCGCTGAAAAACCTACGTCTAAATAAAAGCTATATAGCGCCACTACACCTACTTTTTTTTATTCATTATGATTAAGTAAGTCTGGAATTAGTGAATAATCGGGTGCAGGGTTATAAATCTTAAAGATTTAAGAATTAAAGCTCCTTTGTTACAGCAAGTACTACTCACAAGGGCATGTGGGGCTAGTCGCGTTGGAGGATACAGATGACCCCATCAAGGATGTATACAAAGGGGTTTGCTTAAATTCCAGCCAGAGGTACGAAATTAAAGTAAATTCTTGGCATTGTTCTACAGAAGACATAAGAATATCTTACATTGACATGTAGTCTATTCTATTGCACCAGAGTCTCATCGAGGACGGGTAGGGCTTTTCAATCAAAGGGGGAGGGCTGCCTTAGCCGCATTGTTTAAATGTTTTAGCAGGGACTTTTGGAAGATTTAATAGGCATTGAAGATAGGGAGAGGAGTCAAAACACTGGGTCTTGCAGAACTTTATCATGCAGTATGGCTTTGGATACTTCCTGTACCTGCCTTCAATATCCCTTAATGCCTAGGCAATCCCACCAGATGTGAAAGTAAGAGCCGACAGTAGCTTGACAATGCCAGCATTGCTAAGAGTAAGAGGGGAGTTGTTTGTGAATGAATGAGGGAACTCTGTACTAGCGGGTGAGCACTTTATACTGGGTCTCGACCACTGAGGGTCTTATCGAGCATGCAGAGGCAAACTTTTGACCACTCCTTGTCCGGGGTTGGAGTATACCCTGGACTAGAGAAGAAAAGGCCATCAGGCTGGAAATTCACCAGATGTTGATGGTATTGATCAATCTGGGCCTGCAATTTTTTATACCAGTCAGTAGACATTTCAGCTAGTAAAGCGCTTCTTTCTGTCAAAATCCTCAAATTAATATTAGTTAGAACTCTGGTAGTTTCCACCACCAAAACAATCTAGTCCATTGAACATTTTTTTTTAGTATTGCTACCCAGTGGTGAAACATTCCTGATTATTATTATTATTTTTTATTAACAGGTTTTTATATAGCGGCAGCAGATTACGTAGCACTTAACAATTTTTTTAACAATTATTATAAACAAGACTGGGTAGTCACATACAGACTGGGTGGGTAAGGTACTCACAATCTTACACTAGGACAGTAAGTTTGATACATAATGGCAAGTGCTAAATATCACACAATGGACCAGCCATGCTGTATGATAAAAGTATTAAGTGCTGTGACAACAGCAGTGTTAATAACACAGATGAGGACATTTTAGAATAGAAAGAAGAGTGTGTGGGTTTGTGTTAATATTGTGTTACATATGTTACAAAACATTCCAAGAAAGATTAGAGGAACTTAGCATGTATAGCTTGGGGCAAAGAAGGGAAGGGTGGGGGGATATGATAGCAGCTTTAAAATATATCAAGGGGTGTGTCCAGCTATAGGAACATGACATTTTTCAAAGGAAGAAGTGTAAAAAACACGAGGCCATAATTATAAATTGAAGAGTGGTAGATTCAGAGGTAATGTGCAGAAAAATTACTTCACTGAAAAATTGGTTAATAAGTGTAAAAACCTCCCTTTTGAGGTGGTTGAGGGTAACACCGTAAAACAGTTAACACATGCTTGGGATACATATAAGGGTATCCTAAATATCAAGGGTAGAATAGATTATAGGGTCAGTTTAGTTTTAAATAAACAGCTGTGCAGATTGGATGGGCCATTTGTTGCTTATCTGCCGCCATTTTCTATGTTTCGCTGTAATTAACGTGCTGCTACAGTACATGTGTATGTACACTATCGTACGTTCTGTTGAAGAAACTTGCAAAACAATATTGGTTGATATTTTTTGTGAAATCAGTCAAGCTTTAGTTTGATATTTTACAGGAATATAATCACACATCAAATCTTCCTTTTTAATGATATCCAGTCTGTGTCAGAGAAACACATGTTTTATATGACTGTGCCCCAGATACAGTAAAATACATGAAAACATGTTTTCAGCTTTATCCCTGTTTGCCCTTCCAATGCTCTTGAGCAGCTTATTTAAATAGTTACAGACATCCCTATTGGGAGAGGAATGTTAAGCTAATGCCAAAAATTCCAGGTTGTAAGCATAGGGTTTTACTGACTGCAATATCTTGGTTTTAAAATCTTAAAATCTGCCACCAGATTATCTGACGTGCCTGATCATACACTCAGCAAATTTCCCATTTATCGTGCGTGCTCACTTCCCCTTATATATCAAACCCCAATTTCCTATAGACTTTAAGTTATGTCTGTAATGGAGGGTACACTCTATACTTTTGTTTCAGACGATGCGATTAACGACCGATGTCTGTGGCACAAGAAATGCCACAGAGAGCGCAAAATCATATAGAGAAGCATACTTAAATTATTTTAATGGTGGATGCAGTGAGTTGGCAAAATGACATGATTTAATAAATGTTTGTTTAACCTAAATTGAATACCTATTTCTATATAAAATTTTGTTTATATCAGTAAAACATTGGTATATGTTACATTGTGTTAGTTTTACTTAATATTCCTGTTGAAGGTATTTCCTTACTGTATGGCGGCACAGAAGAGGAACTTGACTCCTGGTGAATCGTTGTCGCAGTATATGCTCTAATTGTCTCTTGATCTACAATGAATCTGAGCATATCGAAATACTACAGCTGGGGTACATAAACATTGTCCGTGTCGGCACCAGATCTTTTTGATGCCTGCAGTTTGTTTACCTCTTGTTTGAAAACTGAAATTTTTTCAAACGAGGTTATTGTTGATGACTATTGAGAACCTATTGCTATTAGTCTTAACTCATGGCTACTATATCATCTCTATCTACCATGGACGCCTATGTACCGATATAAGGAATCTGGATTTTTATTGCATAGCATCTTGTTTGAGATATGATATACACCCTCAGGTGTCTGTTTCACTGTGATATATATGATTAAAATGTGTGTAAATTTTTTGCATCAATTACAGTGTGCTGGCTTTAACTCATTGTTTGAGTTTATCATATACAGTTGCTTTCTTAACCCAGCACAACATTATTGGCATACCTCTTGAACTGTGCTTGCTTATTCCAATATTGGATATTTCTTGCATTTGCATATATATATATATATATATATATATATATATATATATATATATATATATACATACATACACCCTTACACTGCAGGAGGCCCTCCGGGCAATTTTAGGCAATTCGTTGGCCAAGATGGAATAAGAAACACGGATGAAGTGTTAATTGCCCAGCTGATTGAAGGTTCCCAAGGAGAGGCTATCGAAACATAGCTAAGGATGCTACGTTTAAAACTCCCACAACACACCTTTTTAGACTTCAAAGAAGCCGTCATCAAAGTGTTGGTTGTGGAAGGGTCGATTTCCAGGGCTTTCATGTCAAGCCCGTCCGTAAGATGTTACTTTCCAGAACTCATATCCGACATCTCCTGAAAAGTACATCGCCATCGAAGTTTCACAGCTGCTATCCTCTAAACCGCTACAACTGTTGAAGAAACAGATGCAAGAACTGACGTTAGGACTGGCAGAGATGTGCAGAGAGGCACACAGCATGGCCCAATCACCAGTGTCAGATTGGGAAGATATGAGGTGGAGAAACAAACAGCGAAGAATTGATAATGGATGAGAACAAACTCAAAATTGTGGAAGAAGACACACTGATCGCTTTGATGCACAAGGCCGTCCCATCTGCCGGAGTTGTCAGAAAATGAGACATGTTGAACGTTATTGTCTCAGGCTCCCTTGATCAGTAGCGGTGAGCGGACAGAAGGTAGCTCGAAAGCAGCATTCTTCACCTTGAGAAGCAAAAGCAACTCAGAACAAATGGCTACCGTGGGGGGGAGAAGAAGGTTATTGCAACCAAGGTTTTGGGTACTGTCCAATGGTCTAGTATGCGTAATGGATACAGATTTATTAATAGGAATGACACCAAGGAAGATGTGTTTGTACACCAGACTGCCATAAAGAAGAACAACCCAAGGAAGTATCTTCGCAGTATGGGAGATGGAGAGACAGTAGAGTTTGATATAGTGGAAGGAAGGAAGGGTACTGAGGCAGCTAATGTCACTGGTCCTGGTGGTGTTTCAGTCCAAGGCAGCAAATATGCTGTAGATTGTAGCTACTATTGGCGTTATCCACCATACTTAAGGTGATCAAATGAGCATAGACCACAATATTTTAAATACAGAAAGATGTACAAGTACAATATCCTGCGCTGTGACCAAATATGATATGAGTCAGGAATATATAGATTATTACAATCAAAGAAATATAGATGGCAATATTGGTTCTGATGTTGATCTCAAAGTCTATACAAAAAGATGGAATTTGTATGAGCAATTGTCTGCACTTTAGTTAGAGAAATATTAATCAAAATTAGACAATATGACTTAGTTATAAGTTTTAAGGTAAGCACAGTCGCTTGAAAATGAGATAGATAGTCCTGATTCAAATCCTTTCTGTCTATGGATTACAGGCACTGTAAGGTAAATTAACCAGATTGCTACAATTCTGTGGTACAATGTATCCAAGTTCTAGAGTTGCAAAGTTCTCATACAGCAGTGTATAGTTCGTAGATGATATCTCTATAGAGCAAACTCACAACAGAAGAAAGAATAACCAGAGTAAAAATAAGCACTGTACCGTTCCTGAAGATCTTCAGTGCAGGGGCACGCCGGCAAGCTGTCTCTCCTCTGCCCACAATGTGCGCCTGTTTGTTCAGATGATCACAGGAGCGTTATCGTTGTGAAGAAACTTCTGATGCACATGTGCTCTCCTATTTGATGCTGGGGTAATGATTTCTGTTTCCCAGGTGTCTTTAATGATCCCTTTCAAGTTCTGGATCCTCTGATCTCTCTGTTGCAGCTTTGATCCCTTTCAAGTGCTGGATACTGTGATCTCTATTTTGAAGCTTGGAGGGGAAATCAGTTAGAGACCTGTGCACTATAACAGGTAGTTCTTTATCCAGGAGCCTGTTGTTGCATGTAAAGAAAAGGAGGAGCTCCTATGGTGCAAATACAGTTTGACTTTTCTTTCAAAAATCACACAATAGGATACTCACAAAGGTGTTGGACATTTAAAATATAAATGCCAAATACGCTTTTTAAACATGTAATACTACAAGTAGGGACTGTATAAGTCCTGAGCTGGCCAACGCGTTTCAAACCCACACTGGGGGTCTTTTTCAAGGCTGAAGTGGAGTATGAAGTGGGGATAGGGTTTATATATGTTATATGCCCCTCCCCAGGGTATCACATGTTGTCGAATTTGTGCAAAAAAACATTATAAACGCATATAATATATAAAATTTTTGACAATATCATATAAAACAGCAAATTATGAATAAAAAACATTTCAGTACATTGTGAATAAAAAAGTCCAATAAAAACATTGTCCATTGGTTTTTTTTTTTATTGATTGTCTGAAATTTTTCTGATAGGAAACAGGATTCAATACATAGTAATAACAGGAGTGTTTAAGAGGTATTAAAGGCTAAAAAATGTATTTGATAAAAAAATATATATAAAATGAGGAACAATATTTTTAAAATGTTCTAAGACATTATAGCATTGTCACGTTCCGTGAATGTTTGGGATCGATTCCGGGTTTCAGAGATAATGACAACAAGGTTGGGTTAAAATGAAATTGAGCAGGTTTAATGACTGAGGGTAGCATACAAGGTGTCAATAGGTATGAGTCCCAAATTAGGTATGGGGTATTTCCCCAGAGTTCGTGAAAATGGTAGCAAAGTCCGATAATTGGCAGCAAATGCCCAGGTAGGGTCCACTGGGGTTTGGCGGAGGTTGGTTCGTAGATAGATGTGGCAGGTAGAGGCGGGCTGTTGGGTAGATCACAGCAGGACCGGAGTGGCAAGACTGGTAGCAGCTGAGAGCATCGGCTGGAACGCAGGGCTTGGCTCCGGACTGGACCGAAGGACCGGACC
>WWET01006161.1:31253-47396 GCA_011038615.1 Limnodynastes dumerilii
ACTTTCCTCTGCTGTAGGTGCTTCTGGAGTGTCAAGTGGAGCAGAGTGCTGTGGTTGAGATGGACCTACAATCACAAAGATAATGGTAAGTTTTATTATTTAAAAAATAACACATATGTAATAGTATAAAAAATTATAAAAAATCCAAAATGCAGCTTTAATTTATTTACAATTTTTTTTTTACTCTTTAAAAAATATATGTTTAATAAATTATTACTGCATTTTTTACATATTCTAAAAATGTATAATATCCATGTACAGTATGTCATAACATAACATTTAAGGTAACAGGGAACCAAACAATTAAAAGATCGAGAACTGTGATCAGAATGTGGAAACATACCTGCTATTTCATCATCTGAAGAAAAAAAAACACTACAGCTGGAGTGGTGGCTATCTCCGGAGTGGATGGCATTGTTGTGTCATGGACTACATGGACAAAATAAATAGAGGACATTGAAATGCACATCCAAATATATGTCTGGAACAATAAACATTTAACAAGCATGTGAAAGAACATAGAAATGATCAACTAGGGACTTAAAAAGCATTAAACTACAAATAAAAAACTTTTATCAATTAATTTATACCTTCAAGGGTTGCAGCGTCTATATCCAAAATGTTAACATTCTCAAGTGCCTCCTCAGAGAAGATAGATTTCATTCTCTCCTCATATGTGGAGTATGTAAATTGCTTTGGTGGTCCACCACCAGTTTTCTTTGCTGCCTCTCTCTCCATAATGATTTTATCACGCAGTTTTTTCTTAATGTCAGAGAACCTTTTCCTTCATGTGTGTTCAGTACACCTATGTACACTGACTGCATTGACTGCAGAAACGATGGTTTTCCACAGCTGGCTTTTGTGGGCATATGTTGTGGTGGCAGCATTTTCACCAAGGATTTCATCAAAGACATCCATTATGCCCTCTACCAGAGCACAATTTTCTTCATATGAAAGCCTTATGTTTCTGCCTGTTTTGGTTTTCTTAGCAGGTGGAGAAGCATTCGGTTCACTGTCTTCAGAATCAGACTGCAGGAAGATGTCTGGGAGCCATCTTCTGAGACATGCTTTAAAAATGACAAATAATAAAAATTAACATCTGTCATAAGATTTTGTAAATAAACTTTGTTTACAAATATGTTTGTACATTACTACATTTCTGAAGTTAGATTATTTGAGACATTTGACCAAAAAAAATGATAATTTAAAACAGAAAAACACAATACAAAAAATGCTATGTGCCTAACAGGTTAGAAACTTCTAACTTCTAACTGGCCAAAGCATACACATAGGAGTATAAAAGTTTGTATATGTAATAAACATTGTACTTACATGCTAATCTCCAAAGAAAGTTCGAAAACTTGAATTGTTTTGCAATAATTGTTGATGCTGGCGAAGATTCAGACATCCACAAGCCACAGTGTAAAACACAAAATGGTGGCTTCTTCTTGATCCAAAGGCCCTTTTATAGATGTACTGTGGCATCATCTGACGTGTTGAAGTCACGCGAGATTGATGAAAAATGGGTGCTTTTGAACTTAGAAAAAAACACATACAAATTAACATTGAAGAGATATAAGTCGTGCGAGTTTGGGCATTAAAATGACGACCGTGCGCTTTAGCAATCATCGATCATCATCGCTGCAAATACGAAATTGATTTTCAAAATCGACGCTTAGTAAATACGGCGATTGAGGAAATTAAAACTCACAAAACTCGCAGCGATGATGATCGATTTAAATCTCGCTTCAAACACGACTTTAGTAAATGAGGCCCTAAGAGAGAGAGGTGTCACTGGCAGCAAGAACCACAGAGATGGTGAAACAGTTTAAGAGAGAAGTTCTGGCAGAGCAGAACGGGGATAAAGTGCTAGCGGCGAAAACAAGGGAGATATAGTGGAGTGGAGTGAGAGTGAACTTTTACATTGTTTAGGAATAATTTTAGCCACATTGATTACTTTTTGAGCATAAATACTAATATTCTATATGCAATGGTATAAAGTGTGCTTTATCTGTTTCTTCTCAAGTTGATGCTGTAATTGCTCCATATATTGTGGTGTTAAGGTTATGATTTACTATATAGAGAAATTTTCGTCTGTGTTCGGCCACCCAATCTACTTGTTCTACTGTGTTCTTGCCCAATGCCCACAGGTAACTGCATTTGCATATCGGCTGGGAAATGTCCGTCGGCCAAACAGAAGGTAATAAGGTGTATATATTGTTATAAATAGAGATGAGCTCTGCCAGCATGGTAGGCCACTCAAGCCGTTGCTATGTTGGAATGATTCTTAGCAAGTTAATTAGGATCTGGTTCATTCTATCACAAAGTCCATTGCCTTGGGAATGATACACCGTAGTTTGAATTTTTTTTTTTACGATTTTCAAGGTTTGCAGAGTTCCCAAAACAATTTAGAAGTAAGGGCAGATTCCCTGATTTTCCTGGGAAATCCATAGGGATGGATAAAGGCTCTGCAGAAAAATTTAGCAATAGTTTTATCTTTACCTTTTTAAAAGGTAAGGCTACGGCAAATTTTGTATAGTGATCCACTATAGTAATTGCAAATTCATACCCAGGACTTCTTCCTAGTTTCACGTGATAAATTGTGACCAGTTCCAAAGGCTGATGGCTTATTAACGGGTGAAGAGATACTTTCTGGATAGCAGATTGAGGTTTACACAAAGTACAAGCAATACAATGATGGCACCACTCTTCAACATCCTTTTGCATATTCAACCAATAGAATCGCTGTTTTAGATTTGCTTCTGTTTTCTGATGACCAAAGTGACCAGAACGATTGTGGTAAGCTTTTAAGAGAACTTCAACTTTGGAAATCGGTATTACAATTTGCGTGACTGGCAGATGAGCTTTTGGATTGATGCTCTGCCTTACTTAAAGACTATTCTGGATTGATAACCGTTTCCTTTGTCACTACAGTTTGGAGAATTCAGGTGTCACGGTTTGCCTCTCTTGCTTAGTCAATTCTATACGGCTTAAGAGCATTCTTTTCAACTGTTGAAACACTGGCTGATCGTTTTGCAAATGTTGCCATTCATTCCTCCGTCCCTTATCTGAGCTCTTGAAATCAGTTAGTCCGAAAGAAACATTCTGGGTTACCTTTTTGGTAGGACAATTGAACATGGGAGTTTCAATTGTCTCCCATTGGTCCTGGTTTTCTTGTTCTTCATTTCTAGGTAACCTTGATAGTGCATCAGCATTTTGGTTATTTTGCCTTGATCGATATTTAATAACAAATTGATAGTTTGCCAATCAGAAAGATCATCTCTGCTCTATTGCCCCCAATTTAGCCATGGAAAGGTGAGCCAGAGGATTGCAGTTGGTAAATGCCACAGCAAAAGATAATCCTTAAACTTTTCAGTTATTGCCCACACTAGAGCCAAGAACTGCAATTTAAAAGCACTATAATTAGCGTCATTGTGTTCAGTCTTCTGTAAACTGTGGCTGGAATAGGCAATTACCTGCTCTACCATCTTGAACTTGCGCTAAGACAGCTCCCAATCCCTGCTTGCTTGCATCAGTGTACAATTGGAAAGGAAAGGCTTGTTATAGTCGGGATAAGCTAGCAGAGGTGCCTTAGTTAGAACATCTTTCAACTGGTCAAAAGATGCCTGTTGGCTTAACCAAGTAACCAGTACTCTCGTAATCTGTCCATTTTTTAGGATTTCTACAAAGTAATTTGTGTAATGGAGCGGCAATTTTAGCAAAATCTTTCACAAATCTCCTGTAGTATCCCACAAATCCGAGAATTCTTCGTACTTTAACAGTTTGGGGAATAGGCCAGTCTTGAACCATCTTTATTTTTTCAGGATCTGGATTCACACCATCAGAACTCACCAGATATCCCAAGTAGTTAACTTCTGGTTTTAACAAATGACATTTGGATGGATTTAACTTGACCCAAACTTAATTAGTTGCTGAAAACTTCTTGCAAATGTTGTAAATGCTCTGTATATGACTGGGAGAAGATGATCACATCATCCAAGTATAGGAGTACCATTTGAAAGTTACGATGACCAAGACAATGTTCCATCATCCTTTGAAAAGTTCCCGGAGCATTGCACAACCCGAAAGGCATCCGCAAGAATTCAAATAAACCCATGGGAGTAGTAAATGCAGGGGCTACTTCGATCTGCCAATATCCGCATGTTAAATCCAGAGTGGAGAAATACCGGGCCGACTTGAGAGTGGTAAGTGACTGCTCATTCCGGGGTAATGGGTACACATCGTTGTGAGTAACACCATTCACTTTTCTGTAATCAACGCAAAAACGTAATTGTCCGTCTTTTTTCTTTACCAAAACTACATGTGCAGCCCATGGACTATGACTCTCTTGAATAACCCTTGACTGTTGCATTTCCTCAAACATTTTGTGGACTGGTTGATTAAGAGCTGGAGCTACAGGCCGATGTCTCCTCTTAATAGGCAGGGCGTCTCCGGTTTGAATATGATGTTGTATTGGTGACACTGTTTCGAAGTCAGTAGGATTTTGGCTAAAGGCTAACTGATTATTCTTCACTATTTGAAGGACTCCCACCAAGTAGTTACTTGTTGCTTCTACTTCCAACTGTGGTATTACATCTTGAAACGTAATCCAGCTAAGTTTAGCAATCGGGCAATTTCTGTACAGTTTGACTACATGGTTATGAGTGTTCAATATCCGCATCGGGACCCTACCATTTTCCACTGTGATCATCACCTTAGCTCAATAATTTCTTCCCATCCTGTGATCATATGGGGTTCCGCCAGAGCTTCATGTTTTAGCCCCTGTGGTTCACATCAAGCTTTTCCCCATACGATTGTCTCTGTATTTAGTTTTAGGACAATAGGTTTACCATTAGAAACTCACTTTTCCAAACTCTCCACTACTGTTCAGAAATCTTTAATGTCCCTGGACAGTTTTGAGGGTTTGCTGCAATATCCGCCGTTCAGTATAACTAACTTTGGACATTTCATGTTTGAGCATTGCAACCAGTTTGTTAGGGCAATTTTGTAAAATATTTATCTCGATGATAATAGGAGCTATATTTAGATCGCTAATATTGGTAATATGACATCCCTGTTTAGGATGAAGGGTCTCACCGATTTAAAACGTGGCTTTCCAATAGCCATGACACGAAATTCCCAGTCCTTTCCTAGCCATCAAGTGAAGCCAGGCTGGAGGAGGTGGAACTACTTGATTTTCCTTCCAATTCTGAACAAAAGTGGACAACTGTATGGTTGAAACTTGTGATCCGGTATCCAACATAGCCATAACTTCAAATCCTTTTATATGAACTGGTATAACTGGGAATTGTCCAACAAAACGGGGCCACCACGCTTCAGGGATTACTCTTGCTGACCCCGAGTCTCGATCTTTCTCCTCGTGGCATCGTAGTTTAAAGTCCCGAACATTCACAATTTCTTTCAATATGATCGATCTTACTACACCGACGACAGATGGGTCGTCCTCGAGGACCAAATCAGTCAGAAGCTCTCCTTCCATTTGCAGTTGAAGATTGTACACCTTGAAATACCGTATCTCTAAGCGTTTCTTTTTCCTTGAAATCTGTTATTTCCAGAAATGATATTTCCTGTATCTTGTGGGGTCCCACCATCTTTATAGCAGCCTCTTTAAAATATAGAAGTGTCTCTGGGTAACTGCATTCACAGCAATCGTAACTGAGTCTTCATATTATCACTATATAATCCTTCAATGAACTGATTTACCAGGGTCTCTTCTACATTTCTCAGCTGCTCGTCATCCACCGCTAGTATAGCTCAAAGAGCTTCCGGTAAACCCAATGCATAACCCCAAATGGTGTCCCCAAATTGTTGTTTCCGAGCATAGAATCTCGTTTTGAGCTCCGATACAGTGCTAATTTTAAATATTCTCTTTAAGCGTTGCAGAATTTGCTCTACATTCCTCTTTTCCCCTATAGGCCAAGAAGTAACTTCCCTTAAAGCAGAACCTTTAAGTTGACTGATAAAAATCTCTACTTGTTGTGACTCAATAAGTGGATATAAATGGAACATAGACCGCATTTTATTCTTAAATTCTTTTAAATTATTGTGATCTGTATATCTATTATCCCCAGAGAAGATGGGCAACCAGGAAGCGACAAAGTAGTATGGCATGGTTATAGGATTCATCTGTGCCAAAGTGGTAGTCTGAGAGTCACTTCCACTAGTACACGTGGATGAAAAAGCTTGTTGTTCAGTTGACATTATTGCCATGAATTTTCCCACTCTGTCAGGCTGGTCGTCCACTGCAAGCGACTGAGCGACTAATAGGTAGTGTGTAGTCGCGCATGTAGGAGCGACTAATCCAAACGCACAGAACCTTGCTTGCAGGCGTCCACTACAAGTGACTTTGAGCGAGCAACTACAGGCGACGTGCGACTGATCCCTCAAAAATTGGATTTGCAGCTTCTAGTAGCCAGTACGTCATGACGTCATGCCATCATGCCAGTGCCTCGCGCATTTTCCCTGCAAAGCAAATGTGGAGTGCATGCCTATGGGAGAGAAGTATCGTGACTGGCCTGGAGACAGAGAGAGACAATAGTGGGAAACTCATCATGGAGCATTTCTAGGTAAGCAGCTTTTTTTCAAATTTTTTAATACATAAATTTTTTGGGGGGAGTTTTGGGCAGCAATATATTATATTGCATAGGGGTTTATAAACTTAGAATGGGGTGTTTATAAGTTTGCAAGGGGGTTTTTGAACTTTTTTTTTCTTTTGAGACAGAGAGAGACAATAGTGGGAAACTCATCATGGAACATTTCTAGGTAAGCAGCTTTTTTCAAATTTTTTAATACATACATTTTTTGGGGGGAGTTTTGGGCAGCAATATATTATATTGCATAGGGGTTTATAAACTTAGAATGGGGTGTTTATAAGTTTGCAAGGGGGTTTTTGAACTTTTTTTTTTTTTTTTAAAGTTTTCATGGGAGGGTTTTCACTTTGCTTGGGGTTTTTTTTCTCCACCTTGCAAGGGTTTTTTTTCCACTTTGTATGGGGTTTCTTCACTTTGCAGTTTGCATGGGTTGAATGCAGTTTCCGTTTGCATGGGTTTTTTTTAAGTTTGCATGGAAGTCTTAATACGGCTCACATTCTTCTTCATCCCGTACAGCATAGATACTGAAAAATGAATAAGTGTGGTACACGATAGAACACCGTTGTGGGACATGAGGGATAAGCGGTACCACTGTCGTGATATTTAAAGAAAACTGTGGGCAAAAGTTGCACAAGAAATGAATAGTAGCGGTACGTAATAATATAATACGATAGATATTATTTATTAACAATTTATTATTTAACAATATGTTTTATTATCATTGAAAATTAACAATATAAAAATTTCTTGAAGAGGTTGTTTAATGTTCACAGAAATATGCCAGAAATTTTTCTCTGATCACGTAACTGGCATTGACTCCCCTATTTTGTCCTCGTGAAGCAAATCTGCTTTGTGTTTCCGGGTTTTCTGTTTGTGATGCTTCATAAGATGTCAGTAGCTGTTGTTCACCTTCTATGTCAATGACAATGTTATGTAGCAAGCATATGCATTGAATAATCATGTCGGTGGAATCGGTTTCCACCTCAATGCCCTTTTGAAGCAATCGCCATTTGTTGCTTATGATACCAAATGCACATTCAATAACTTGCTGAGCTTTTGAAAGACGCTTATTAAAAATAGTTTCTGAAGGCCCAGCTTGTGCTGCTGGAAAAGGTCGCAACAGATAATTTTTCAGAGGATATCCTCCAAAAGAACATGTGGCACTTTAATATTCGTCACACGAAGTGCGGCAAGTCGTTGGAGACCTAGAGCACCTCTTTCAAGCCTTTTGGATAGGTGTGAATTAGTAAATATACCACCATCACTCTCCTTACCATATGCTTCCACATCAATCGCAATAAACTTTTATTTGTGCCCAGCTACACCTTGTAACACATTGGAGAAGTACTGTTTATAAATTCTGTACATGCTGCCGGAATGTTGTGGATTTCGTATACGCACATGTTTTCCATCGATACAACCAACACAATTTGGGAATTTCCATTTACTTCAAAACTGTTGCACTATTGACTCCATATCTTGATCTGCGGGGAACGCCATATGTACTGCATGCAAGAGGTCCCAATTCTCCTTACATGTTTCATGTACAACTCTTCCCACCGTCACATCGGAGATTCTAAATGAATATCCTGGAGATGAAGTACCAGAGGAACCTCTGTCCTCGTGGCCGTTCATAGAGCAAATTATGTTCTTATCAGATATAATGGAAGCAAGACAACTGAAAGGAAACCTGCAATCTCCAGAGAAAAAGTGTTTCTGGACAAGTTACTTCTCAAGAGACAGATGTTAGTTTCGAACGTGGTGTAAATTCACTTTCTCTAGAAACTCCAAGCACTAGTGCAATCAATCCGCAACCTTCCAACCCATCCCTTCAACTATCAACAATGGTACCTCAAAGTACCGTTACCACCCAGGCTAAGCGCAAAAATATTGATAACCGCAATTCTGATGAAAAATTTCTAGAAATAGAGAGAGAGCAAAAATAAAATGATTTGCCGACAGCAATGCCACTAAGGCGGATAGTGATGTTCAGTTTTTGCTAAGTTTTCTTAAATATCTGAAGAACGTCCCTCTTCATTCAAATTGATTGTACGGAACAAGCTGCAGCAAGTTTTCATTGATGAGGACACACCTCCAACATCTACATACACATCGTCTGCATATTCGTCATCATGGTCTGTTCAATCAGCACCATCACCTGCCCCAACAGTTTATCGAACACCTACACCCAACGAAGCTGATCCCCCCGACTCCAATGACGGTGCTATACAAGATTTTTTCGTAAACTTTCCAATTTCACAATAACGTGGTCTGTAAGTGTTTTATAACTTACATGTTTTCATACTTTGTATTTTGTAATTTAACATTACCTTGTGTTTTGTAATTTTTCATCAATGTTTTCATTGTTTCATATGAAAAACCTCATACCTACCTTACTTTTGATTCAATAAAACAAAGATTGAATACAATAAGTATTTTCTTACCTAAGAGTCACAGTTAGACGTTCTGCAGGTGTTAATGGCTTTCTGAAATTAGACACTTTGGTAATTGAATGCTGTATGGCATTTAAAATGTATTCAAATGTGTCTGAGCTCATTCTATAATAATCAGTGAATTTCTGAGGATCCTTTAACAAATCACCATGCAGGTGATGGAATTCTCCTAATGAATCCCTTTTACAAATTATTGGATTAACCCAACATGATCTAATTGTATGGGTTTGCCTCAGACGTCTTGTCAGATAGGGACTTTCCATAAAGTACGTCCTCTGCATCCATTTTACAAAATGACTGACACACCTCTTGAAAACTGCTTATTTATTTTATATTCTATCCAGTCGCTCCTAGTCACCTGAGTAAGTTGCCTATAGTGGACGACCTCAGTCGCTCCTAGTTGCCTGAGTAAGTCACCTATAGTCGCTCCTATTTTTAGTCGCTCAAAGTCGCTTGCAGTGGAAGACCAGCCTCACATGTCTAACTCCGCAATCCTGTTCGTGATGCCAAAATATGTACTACCTCACAAATGAAGGCTTGTTTAAGGAATTGCGGAACGTTGATGCAGAATAATAAACAATTTACAAAATACTTCTATTTCATTTAATCACAGTGGTACAGTAAATAATTGGGAATTAATTTACAAACCCTAAATTTTAGTTAAACTATTCCCCTTACTTATTTTCCCATATCATCAAATAATATAAGTATGATGAATATGTTACAAACTTTAAACTTCCTATCAATATCTACTCCTGGGGAGTATCGCACAATTTCATGGTTGTTTGGTGTTGGAATATCCACAGTTTGTTGTCTGGTGCATGAAGTTGGTGAAGATCCTCTTTTTCTCTCTCGCTCTCTCTTTCTCCTAATTATCTTTTCTTTCCTTCCACTGTTTGTAATACCTGGAGGAGAATTAGCAGAACTTGAGGAGGAAAGGCGGATGGTGTTGGATCGTGGAGAGTTGCCAAATACATAATTGCATAAATCATAATACGGCCACTCCATACATCCATTTCCACTTTTCTTTGTGTTGTGGTCATGCACTTTGCTGTATTGCTTCCTGAGGACCTTCAGTTTGTTCACAACTTGCTGTTGTGAGCGCTTGATTCCCTGGTCATTCAATATCTGCAATGTTGCCGTAAATTGTTGCATCTTTCACAGTGCCAGTAATTTGTTTTTGGATCTCCTCTTCTCTGATAGCAAGTAACTGTCTGATTTCTGAGTCTTGCCAGGTTGACATCCCTGCAGTATAACAATCAGTGGAAGGAAAGAAAAGATAATTGGGAGAAAGAGAGAGCGAGAGAGAAAAAGAAAGATTGCACGAATGTAATACATACCTATGTGAAATACGCTTCTCAGTTGCGGCTGCAGTACAGTGCTCCAACACTTCTTCCAAGTGCTATTTGCAATGCTGCAATACAACAAAAGCACAATTTATATGATAATAAGTGTTTAATTTGCTTGTCTGTGATTGCAAAGACATCATTATAAAATAAGGTGACTAAATTAGATTCATATATATGATAGATGCATTTATGTAGATTAAACTAAATATAATTTAATAAGAGTCTTTTTTATAGTAGTACTGGAAATTGTGTTGCCATCATGTATTTATTAAAACATGCTTACTTTATATAATAATACATGTAATTCTTTGAAAACAAACAAATTTTAAATGTGTGGTGTAGCTAAAATGGTGTCATAAGTAAAATACTGAGGCAAGGAAAGCGTATTAAAAAAATGACTTCAATTATATTTACCTGGGAAAGCAGATCTGGCTACATCCAACAGGAGATATAAAAAATAAACCATATGGGCACTAATTAAATTATAAGTATAATTAACTGTTGTACAGATCAGGAGATTTAAGAGTGTTGGCATTAATTAATTTAGGTAAAACAGAATTCCAAACAGCTTTAAAATGACTACAATTGTAATTTTCATAAAATGTTATACAACTATAAATAAAAAAGTCCCTGGCATTATTAATAAAAACCACAAGAAGCAGCTGAACGTGCAACCCACAGCAGAAAAGGAATAGATTTGTTGGCACTAAAATGGTAATTACAATCAATAAGGAAGATCATTTTAGATAAATATATGTTTAATAACATAAATGATAAAATAACACAGTTAAAATAAAAAAAAACCCGCAATAGTAGTATGAGACATAGGCCGGCCAATATTAAAACAGTGCACACATTGAGATATCGCTATAGGAAACTCACGCGTTTGCAATGAGCTTTCAGTCAGTCACTTAAATATATTTGAACTCATAGGTTAGATTGGAATTTGATCCCTCCAGCTCAAAGTATGTTTATAAGAGCAGTGTACAAATGGACTGAATAGATAGCGCTCAGACCACAAGAAATTTGTGATTCATCCTGTGACCCACATGTACCATAAGAATATTTAATAGCCACTTGATTTTAGTCTTTGATGTATAAGAGGATAAGTTGTTCATTTAGGTTACCAGTATTTATCGAGGTAGGTGATCTCCCTGATTTTCCGTAAACCGTCTATTATTATTATTATTATGAATAATGCTAATTAATATAGCGCCACAAATTGTCTTCTGCGCTTTACAGAGAACATTGGACATTAACATCAGTCCCTGCCCCTATTGGAGCTACATACTAGGGTCCCTAACACATGCATACAGGTCAAATTCGAAAAATTTGAATATTGTGCAAAAGTTCATTTATTTCAGTAATTCACCTTAAAAGGTGAAATTAATATATTATATAGACTCATTACATGCAAAGTGAGATATTCCAAGCCTTTATTTGTAGTAATTTTGATGATTATGGCTTAGAGCTTCTGAAAACCCCAAAATCAAAATCTCACAAAATTAAAATAATGTGACAAGGTTCAGTATTGTTGGCTGAAAGTGTCACACTCTAATCAGCAAATTATTCCAAAACATCTGCAAAGGGTTTCTGAGCCTTTAAATGGTCCCTCAGTCTGGATCAGTAGAATTCACAATCATGGGCAAGACTGTTGACCTTAAAGTTGTGCAGAAAACCATCATTGACACCCTCCACAAGGAGGGAAAGCCACAAAAGGAAATTGTAAAAGAAGCTGTATCAAAGCACATTAATAGAAAATTAAGTGGAATGGCAAAGTGTGGAAGAAAAAGGTGCACAAGCAGCAGGGATGATTGCAGCCTAGAGAGGATTGTCAGGAAAAGGCAATTCAAAAGTGGGGGGAACTGCACAAGGAGTGTACTGAAACTGGAGTTAGTGCATCAAGAGTCACCACACCGAGACAGATCCTAGACATAGGCTTGAAATGTCATATTCCTCTTGTCAAGCCACTCCTGAACAGCAAATTTTGTCAGAAACATCTTGCCTGGTCTAAAGAAAGAAAGAACTGGTCTTGCTCAGTTGTCCAAAGTCGTCTTTTCTGAAATTTTGCATCTCATTTGGAAACCAAGGTCCCAGAGTCTGGTGGAAGAATGGAGAGGCATACAATCCCAGATGCTTGAAGTCCAGTGTAAAGTTTCTATAACACCTCAGCAGTGCCACAGCTGATAGCATCCATGCCACACTGCATTGAGGCAGTAATTCATGAAAAAAGGGGCCCAAACCAAGTACTGAGTACATATCCATGATTATACTTTTCAGAGGGCTGACATTTCTATATTTAAAAACCTTTTTTTTTTTTTATTTCATGTAATCTAATTTTGTGTGATTTAGATTTTGGGGTTTTCAGAAGCTCTAAGCCATAATCATCAAAATGAATACAAATAAAGGCTTAAAATATCTCACTTAGCACGTATTGGATCTTTATAATATATTAGTTTCACCTTTTAAGTTGAATTTCTGAAATACATGAACTTTTTCACGGTGTTCAAATTTTTCGACTTTGACCAGTACATACACACACTAGGGCTAATTAATCTACCAGTATGTTTTTGGCGTGTGGGAGAAAATCGGAGCACCCGGAGGAAACCCATGCAGACACGGAGAGAATATACAAACTCCACACAGATAAAGCCTAGTCCGGGAATTGAACTCATGACTTCAGCGCTGTGAGGCACCAGTGCTACTCACTGAGCCACCATACTGCCCTATGTCAATGGGGACAAGACCGTTAATCGTGGCTCGAGACGCTGGGGGGAACTGCACAAGGAGTGGAATGAAACTGGAGTTAGTGCATCAAGAGTCACCACACCGAGACAGATCCTAGACATAGGCTTCAAATGTCGTATTCCTCTTGTCAAGCCACTCCTGAACAGCAAATTTCGTCAGAAACATCTTACCTGGTCTAAAGAAAGAAAGAACTGGTCTGTTGCTCAGTGGTCCAAAGTCCTCTTTTCTGAAATTTTGCATCTCATTTGGAAACCAAGGTCCCAGAGTCTGGTGGAAGAATGGAGAGGCACAATCCCAGATGCTTGAAGTCCAGTGTAAAGTTTCCATAACACCTCAGCAGTGCCACAGCTGATAGCATCCATGCCACACCGCATTGAGGCAGTAATTCGTGCAAAAGGGGCCCAAACCAAGTACTGAGTACATATCCATGATTATACTTTTCAGAGGGCTGACATTTCTGTATTTAAAACCCTTTTTTTTTTATTTCATGTAATCTAATTTTGTGAGCTTTAGATTTTGGGGTTTTCAGGAGCTCTAAGCCATAATCATCAAAATGAATACAAATAAAGGCTTGAAATCTCTCACTTAGCATGTAATGGATCTTTATAATATATTAGTTTCACCTTTTAAGTTGAATTTCTGAAATACATGAACTTTTGCACGATGTTCAAATTTTTCGACTTTGACCTGTACATACACACACTAGGGCTAATTAATCTACCAGTATGTTTTTGGCGTGTGGGAGGAAATCGGAGCACCCGGAGGAAACCCATGCAGACACGGGGAGAACATACAAACTCCACACAGATAAAGCCTAGTCCGGGAATTGAACTCATGACTTCAGCGCTGTGAGGCACCAGTGCTACTCACTGAGCCACCATACTGCCCTATGTCAATGGGGACAAGACCGTTAATCGTGGCTCGAAACGCGTCAGCACAAGCACTTCCAGATGACACTGAAAATCGTACTGCCACTGGACTCCTGAACTTTGTTTTTCCAGTGACTTGATCTGAAGGAGAAGTGAGTTTAACCTGTTTCACCTGGGATGTCTGTAACAATTGAAGAAACGACAGAGAAGATATCAGCTATTCTTATTAAGTCAATATCCTCTCCCCAGAGACTGCCTACACATTAGATTGTTTTATTGTATTGACTGGTTTTTAAATTGAATACACTGCCATCTTTTTTAACTACATAGTTTTTGACAGAGTGCTAGAATATTTGTTTCTTTTTTTGTATAAAGTGTTTCATTTATATGATCTTTAGCATTAATTTGTGTGAATCAAATTGAGACACAAGATAAGTGTTATCCACATAAAAAAAAAATTAAAACATTGAATTGAAAGTCTTATTCAAACTAAAGGGAGAGATTGTTTTAACCTTGTGGATCCAGAATCCCTCTCTGTGTAAATACTTCTGGTCCAGTTTGCCTTCCCTGTCCAATGGGGGGATATGGTCAGTTATCTAATATGTAAATACTGCTAGACTGTGCCTTTATTGCTGAAAGTGTCTATCAAAAGGTTGATCAATTAATTTTCCATTTAAAGTTTGCCGGATAGATGACTTATGTAAGGCCATTCGTTCCCGAAAAGTTTTAGTAGTCTCTCTGACATATTATAGCCCGTAGGGGCATTTAATAATTTAGGTCACATATTGGGATAGACATGTCCTATGGTAAAACAGCATCCTACTTAAAAGATACATTGTCAGTCATCAAGTACCTAGAGAACATGACTTGGAATGATCAAAGGTTTTTGGTGACAGCAGATGTCACCTCCGTCTATACCATCATCAAGCATGACGATGGTATAGAGGGGGTGAGATCCTTCCTCCTGACAGAATCAGAGGAAGAAAAAAACTTTATAGTGGAGGGACTCCGTTTCATCTTGGAAAATAATTATTTTCATTTCAAGGATACATACTATCTACAGAAGACAGGGCCAGTTATGCAAATCTGTTTCTGGCCTCATGGGAAAACTCGATCATCTGGAGTGAACACCCTTGGAAGGAATATGTTATTATTTGGTTACGCTACATAGATGACCTGGTCTTCATATGGGAGGGACCCGAAGAGACCCTTTTGGAATTCTGTGATTTTTTAAATAAAAATAATAAGAATATACTCCTAAAATTTTACATAAGTCCAACAACTATCGATTTTTTGGACCTAACAATTTTTTCAGAGGAGGGAAAATTAAATGTGAAGAATTATGTCAAACCCACAGACTCCAACTCTCTAATTAGTAGAGATAGTTGCCATCATAATAAGTGGCTTGAGAGTGTCCCTAAGAGCCAATTTCAGAGACTTAGACGTAACTGTACTAAATTATCAGATTTTACAGAACAATCCACGATTATGATGAATAAATTCATAGAAAAAGGCTATAAGGAATCATCTTTAAAAATAATAGTGAATGATCTTGAAATTATTGATAGAAAAACTTTGCTATCACCACACAAGACGAATAAGAGTAATAATGTTGAATATCCAATGGCCTTCATTACACAATTTAACTCCAGACATAAAGAACTGGAGAAAATTGTTAAAAAGAACTGGTTTTTACTAACACAGGATCCAGACCTAAAAGATATTATTCCCACCCATCCAAAATTTATTTATACAAGAGCAAATAATATTGCCTCTACTATAACCCACAGTGCTCATTGCACTATTAACAATAACATCCCAAAAATAGCTATTGTAGGTTTTCACAGATGTGGATCCTGTGTGATGTGTAGGACATTTAACAAGCAACCCACAAAAGTAACTGAGTTTATGTCCACACAAACTAATCAGATCTATTAAATAAAACAATTCATAACGTGTAATTAAAAAAATTTAGTTTATTTGATAGAATGTGAATGCGGGAAACAATACATTGGGAGAACCGGTCGGCAACTGAAAATTAGATGGGCAGAGCACTTAACTAATATAAAGAAAGGCTTTGCAAACCATAATTTATCATAACATTTTAAAAACA
>WWET01006161.1:47435-58228 GCA_011038615.1 Limnodynastes dumerilii
TGCTCTTTCACTTCCATTAAAAAAGGTTATTGGTATTGAAAGGGTTAATTACAAATGGAGAGACAATAATATAGTAGAAAAATAGCAGAAATGAGATGGATTTTTAACCTAGAAACTTTAGAGCCGACTGGCCTCAATATGGACTTTGAAATAAAATGGTTTTTATAACTGATTTGATGGGTCGTTTTTAACCATATGTGTAATGCAGTAATTAGTCCATATATTCCCAGCATGTTTTTTTTCTGTATTTATTTCTTGTTTGGCCATTTGATATAATTGTTTTTACTTTTTTATCATTGTTTTAGAATCAGTGTTTTATAAGAACATCGGTTTTATAGTGTTATGTTTAATATTGTGTTTTATACTGTTTTTTTTATATTTTGATGGGTCACCCCCCCATTTTTATATCTATTTAAGTCCCACCTATGCACCTTATTACTTAGCCTTGAGAAAGGACGACCCCATTGTCCGAAACGCGTTGGCTTTGCATATAAGTGAAAGGACTGTCACTCTACATATACTTCCAGTTGACTGCTAAATGCTATATGTCACTGCCTGTATGCACCTTATTCATATTTGCTTTTATCCTTTGGAGTCTTTGTGAGTATATTTGACTACTCCAAATAAAGTTTTCGTTTTGTGTGACAATATCACACTATTCTGTTCTTTTTATTCTGCCTTCTCTATCCATCGACACTGAGGCTATCTGGATTTGAATGAGCCATCCAGAGTCCGGACTAGAAACGAGGCAAAACCCAGCAGGAGGGCACCCTGCCGCCAGAAGTCTAACGGACACCGCTGCAGTCATTGTACAGCAGAGAACTACAAGCTGTCGCGTGTACTCTCCGTTTAGAAACATATGTGAACAGCAACAAACTGTAAGACTGTATCAAATTTTTCTTTACTACAGCCCTCATTTTTTGTTTGGTTACAAAAGTATCTAGACTGTCTTATTGTGATCAAAGGAGTCTCTACTATCCACGATCAGATAACAGAAAATCTAAAGACTTTTTATCCTGCTTCCTCCACTTTAGTGTACCTGCGCTTATCACTGGTGTTGTTTTATTTGTTAGGGATTATATACCGTCCCTTTTAAGCATTACTGGGATTGGCAGCGGTACCATCACCTTGTATACATTAGCGCTCTTATCTGACCACTTTTTTCAATAGTTTGTTAGCATTTATGTCCTATGGTACTATATTGAAAGTTTTTATCAGTATACGTGTGGCTAAAGGACGAGTCTGCCTCCAAATATCTGCATGTTGTGCAGTTTATGCATTTAAAGTTTTTGGACCTGATCCAGACCCTTGCACACTTTTCGCACTTACAGGGTACTGAAAGTCAACACAGAAGAGAGGAATGAACTCCCAATGTCACTTCCCTCTCTTTTGCAGAGGTTGTGTGACTTACGGTGCCATAAGGCAGCCTTATGGAACACAAGCGTATCAGCAGCCCGACCCCTTTCTTCGCATTTACTATGGTAGGAATCTGTTAAATAAGCTGGAAACTTTAGGGTTGGACTTAAAGCTAGTTGCATGAATACAATCTTGGTTACAGGATAGACAACAAAGGGTTGTAGTAAATGGAATCTCTTCTGGGGATGGTAAGGTAACCAGTGGAGTACCCCAGGGTTCTGTACTTGGACCAGTGCTATTTAATATCTTTATAGGTGATATTGCCTGTGGTATTGAGAGGAAAATATGCCTTTTTGCAGATGACACAAAGATATGTAACCGGGTAGACACGCCAGGTGGGTTACAGAAAATGAGGGATGATCTAGGTAGACTGGAGGAATGGTCAAGACTGTGGCAACTGCAGTTTAATGCCAAAAAATGCAAAATCATGCACTTAGGACATAAAAACCCAAAGGCTCAATATTTCCTTAATGGCATTACATTAGAATCTACCGAGGAGGAAAGGGATCTAGGAGTCATTATTTCCAGTAACTTGAAGGTAGCCAATCAATGTAACAAAGCAATGAAAAAGGCAAGTCAGATGCTTGGTTGCATAGAGAGAGGAATTAGTAGCAGAAAGAGAGAAGTAGTGATGCCCCTTTATAAATCATTGGTACGCCCTCACCTACAATACTGCGTTCAGTTCTGGAGGCCATATCTCCAGAAAGACATAAATACATTAGAGACTGTGCAAAGAAGAGAAGAGCAACTGGTCCATGGCCTTTGTAACAAATCATACCAAGAAAGGCTAGAGGAACTAAACATGTGTAGCTTGGAGCAGAGAAGGGAGAGGGGGGACATGATAGCAGCTTTCAAATACATCAAGGGTTGTGACCAGCTCAGCTAGGGTACCATTTTTCAAAAGAAAAGGTGCAATAGAACACGAGGGCATGGATATAAACTGGAGGGTGACAGGTACAGGAGAGACATTATATAAAGGAAGAGGTGTAATAGAACATGAGGACATGTGTATATACTGGAGGGTGACAGGTACAGGAGGGGACATTATATAAAGGAAGAGGGGTAATAGAACATGAGGACATGATGTGCGGAAAAATTACTTCACTGAAGGGTGATAGATAAGTGGAATATTCTCCCATCTGAGGTGGTTGAGGCCAATACAGTAGAACAATTTAAACATGCTTGGGTTAAATATAAGGGTATCCTAAATTGTAAACCAAATTGAGGGTAAATAGGGTCTAGGGTCAGTATAGTTTTCAATAAACAAATGGGCAGACTAGATGGGCCATGTGGCTCTTATCTGCCGTCACTTTCTATGTTTCTATGTTTCTAAGTTCCGTATGATAGGTATTACGTGTTTTAAAACATATGTAACATCTGGACACGTAAGTAGGCTAATATTCTTTAGTCAAGATCTTGCCCTTTGTCCTTAAAAACAGTTTTTTTCTGTTATGTTCACCAATGTCCCTTAAATTTCTTCTAGTAAGCAGTTCACTGTCCTGTAACGAAGGTAATTCCAGATCATTATATAGAATTTTCCACCATTGCTTAGCCTCTTTACTTTTATGCATTGAAGTTTTGTACAAACGGAACAATATCGATTTGTTCTTTTTTTTTCTCCTGGATTCGTAGTATTTCCTCCCTCAGTATAATGTAAAATAATTTTTTTTTTTTTCAATTTATTTGTCTCAAGTTATAGCCATAACAGTACAGAAAGTCACAAATTATATACATAACAGTAGATTTGTACAGCTTATCACAATTTAGACTTGAAAACAAGCTATATCATGTTAACAACTAATTTAAATATATTTTCAAATGCCTGGATTTTTAGCTATAGAAGTGTAGGTTAAGAAGGGACAGGTGGCCAGCCTTCTTGGAACAGTGAAAATATGAGATAAGAAAAGGGGAAGAGAGGGAAAAGTGAAAAGAAAATAGGGAGGAGAGAAGGCATTCAATAGAAGGTAGGAGGAGGAGTTCCAAAGTGTGATGCCCAAGGTGCCCAGATCTTAAAAAAGGAGTTAGAGGTATTGTTTTAAATTAATTATTAATATTTATTTTAATAAAAATAT
Organism: Limnodynastes dumerilii; assembly: GCA_011038615.1. Taxonomy (NCBI): domain Eukaryota; kingdom Metazoa; phylum Chordata; class Amphibia; order Anura; family Limnodynastidae; genus Limnodynastes; species Limnodynastes dumerilii. The sequence continues at coordinate 50,924 of WWET01006161.1, forward strand.
GCTCAAAGAGACAGAATTTACCAGTAGATATTCTAACTTTAACATGCTATTGGAACATTATATATAATTATTATATATAATTATTATATATAAGCTGTGGCCACCAAGTATATATCAGTTACTCATCCTATCATATGGCTGGCCTTATAATGGGACTAAACGGAGGAAAAAATATACATATTAAATATTCAGAGGATGAGGGAAGTATGACCTCACTACATACATGTAATAAAAGCATCAGCTGGAATTAGCATATATAAACAGATTTTTACATTATTCAATCAAAATAGATAGGAGTAGAGCAATCATTTTACAAAAAGACGAGAATTCATTTTTCTAATTAAGGCCTTATGGAGAGACCGAATTAAATATTTAATTTCTTGTTTCAACAAGATTTTAATAATATCTCCTCCTCTAATATGCTTAGTTAATCTACATGGGCCAAATATCTGTGTACCTTCTGTCAAACTCTTAAACAAAGAGTTTTTAAACAATGACGTGTTACCCTTTTTAGTGGTTTGAATATACTTTGATCAGATTTACATTAAAGATGTTAGCAAGATGTTAATAGATCCTTTCTATGTAGAAGACATTTTCTCATACCTACATAAGACATTAAGCATGGACAGGTGATATAGTACACAATAGCAGACATAGAGCAATTAATTAAGTGATTTATAAATGAAATGATTTATAAATTGCCTTGCCATATTTGACCTCAAAATCTTTGTGAGGTTTCATATGATTTGCGGTGTCTACAGGGATATGAACCCCTATGCACAATACTCATTTCATTCATAGGGTCTAGTTGGCTGCAAACAACAAAGTCCTTCAAATTTTGAGTTCTCCAAATCTTTTGTCTCCCCAAAACAAGATTCAGAGTCTGATCTGTTATTAAAACTGGTAGATGTTTATTATAAATTTTTTCAATATCTCACCATTCCTTGCAGAAACATGTCACAAATTTGATCTTATTCCCCTCTTCTATTTTTTATTCTAGGAATATAATAGTTGAGATCTCTTCTTTAATACATTTTTTATGCATTTTTCACTGCTCTGTAACTATAGCCCCTATTATAAAATCTTGTGATCAGTTTCTTTTTCCCTCTTTGTTTATAATTTTGGTATTTGTAGCTGTAGTTTTGTGATAAAGTATGATGAATAGTGACAGAATCACTTTCAGATATGGGAATGTACTGTCACTTGGCTTATTTCACTAGTTCAAATTAGAAGAGTTCAATACAGCAATAAATAGTTCCAATTTAATTTATTTACCTTCCCAAATGATCAAAATATCATCGATGTTGTGGATCCATAATATTACATAGTGGAAAAATTCCTCCGTCAAATGGAATGTCACATATTTACATAGGTTAAAATCTACAAATGTACTGCCTTGTTTGGTTAAACAATGCTTTACAGAATTGAGCGTCCAGGCAATTGTTTCTCATATTTATGTAAAAAGTCTCAATTCTAGGGTTTGCCACTTCCAGGAATTCATAGTCCTGTTTAGATATTATACCATTATTGAAGGCTGAGTCAACAATGTTTTTGATACTCTATCATAAATGAAAATGTGGGATCAAAGATAGAGGGTTGGTAACATGTTCTGTTGCTCAGTTATCTATAATTTCAGTTATGTACATATTACATGGCCAGATAACGACATTTCCCCCTTTTCTGAGGGCTTGACTATGTCGTCCCAGCCCTTAATCTCCCGCAGGGCTATTTGTTCCATTCGTGTAAAATTCTAAATTTTTTTTATCTTTTTTGTGCTGCTCAAACTTTTTTAATTGATTAACAAGTAAGTATATTGTAGCTTCTCTTTACAGTTCTTCTAATTAATTAATTTGAACTTGGAAATTGAGTTTATCTTCAGACTGAAGTCTTGTTGAAGTGATTATACCCAAAAAAACAAATCTATTTCACATTCAAAACAATTTAACAACCAAATTACCCACGCTGTAACCACAGTTCAAAAGGAAACTAAATAAAATCTAAACTATAAAAGCAGGCGAACCAGACTTTCAATCAATAACAATTTATTATTAAGACCAATTAATAAACATTAGCATTTACTGACCGGTATAGTACACAACAAACACCAGAGTACAACACAGTACTTATCTGTGGCAACCTTTACAAATATCAATAGCTGTTAATATAAGTATTAGTTAATGCTTGATATTTGCTATTAATATTACACCAAAAATATGTAATATTAAAAAATAATATTATTCCGATATCACAAGAGTGGTCACTGACAATGCACTGTCAGGTCTAGATTCCGGCGCTGCAGTAAGAACCAGGCCAGCCCAGGTAACAAGGGGGTGATGGAGAGTGGAGGCTTCGTCACCCCTTAAACACTTATACCCGGTCCGCACCCCCACTGTGACGCCACTGGTGTTAGGGAATAACAAGAAGGGACTTACGTTAACATGAAATATGATCTTTAAAACGCTGTGTAATCTGATGCCGCTATATAAAAACCTGTTAATAAATTTGATCTAATTACGACACAGCATGTTGGTAGTGTGGGAGAGTGGAGCTGGCAGTCACATACTATATTTAGGCAGGATAATACAAAACAAAGTGATGCTTAATCAGAGCAAAAATACCTAAAACATTTGTCTATAATATGATATTGCACCCAAGAATTAAGATATAGTTCTGTCATCACGATTATGACACTGGAAGACACACCACATATTAAAGAACATAGGTTCATTTTGGCAGAAAAATCAACAAGTGAAAGGTTTGAGGACTGCAGAGGCCAAACCTATGACAAGAAAGATGAAAGGCGTTTAGGATAGGTGGCTTCTACAGAATCCACAATTTAAATCCTGTGGTAGCTCCAAAATATTCACCCTTTTCTCATCATCCATGTAGTGATGGGTTATCCACCTCAAACATAGACACCTGCTGGAAAAGCTAGATCAAAAGTATTGAGACAGCAAGGTCCTGGCTGTGCAAGGCATACAGTACCAGGCTGTACAAGTCTGGAGCTGAGAGGAACTACTACTGACCCTGACATGTAAGTGGAGGCAAAGTCTTGACTGAGTAGATTGAATCATATCAGTTTCCTATTTGTATTGATATGGTATGATAATCCTCAATAACATCCAGCACGTGAATAGGATTATGTCAACCTCTATGCAGCTAGATTTGGTTGTGACTTGCTGAAAAAACGAAGATTCACTACATAAACATAGGAGAAACATGACATTAATACTTATTGGACATAAGCTAATTAAAGTCATACAACATTTTTTCCCTTGCTAAGAAATTCTAGTCATGTAATAAATCATATATCGGTATAATCTAAAATGTGAAAAAGACATTTACAAAGTGAAATATGATAGACGGGATTAATAAAACAAACTCATTGACAGTAATACGCTTTTAAAAAGGTATGCCAAGATTTTTATGGGTCTTCTGCATGAGATAATGTCAAATATGTTAATGAAATATAGGAACACAACACAGAGTGTATTCCAAAATGATAAATAATAGCAAACAGATACATGTCATATTATGTGTTAGCTGCTGGCACAAGTGTATGAGAAAAGATCAAGTATTTGTAATATAAAATGGTAATAAAACATTTTCATAACAAAGTATAAAAATAAAAAGCGATAAAGAAAGTTAAATTGATATAATTTTTTCATATTTATAGTTTATTATGAGTGTATATTTTGTCTTTATATTCTTTTTTTATATGCTTTTCTTGATCTATTTTATCTAGCTATTGATTAGATGGTACCTGAGAAAGAGGTTACACCCAACACTTTTACCAAGGGGATAGAAAAAGAAAGTTTCCCAAAGAGACTAATTTTTACTTTTTATAGTAGGATAATACTTCTTTTGTCAATGTGTTTGCTTTCTCTAGGCTGCTGTACATAAATTTAATTCTGGACCGTTATAAACTAGGTAACTAAAATTGTGTAGATTTTATGAGATGCGTCACAAGTCAATATATTATATTAAAGTAAAAAAGAAAAATAGCTTTGACCCAATGTCTTATATTGGTGATGTTTATACCTAGATTTGTTAATTATGAGGTCATTACAACAAATTTCAGTCATCATTGTATTTATTTACTTTTTTTTTAAACCTTTTATTCAATATACACTGCTCAAAAAAATAAAAGGAACACTAAAATAACTTCCTAGATCTGAATGAATGAAATATTCTTATTAAATACTTTGTTCTTTACATTGTTGAATGTGCTGACAACAAAATCACACAAGAATTATCACTGGAAAGCAAATTTATTAACCCATGGAGGTCTGGATTTGGAGTCACCCTGAAAATTAAAGTGGTTCTGCAGGTGGTAAGCACAGACCACTTCTCAGTTCCTATGCTTTCTGGCTGATGTTTTGGTCACTTTTGAATGCTGGTGGTGCTTTCACTCTAGTGGTAGCATGAGACGGAGTCTACAACCCACACAAGTGGCTCAGGTAGTGGCGGATGGTCTCCTGAGGGATCTCCTCCCAGACCTGGATTAAAGCATCCGCCAACTCCTGGACAGTCTGTGGTGCAACGTGGCGTTGGTGGATGGAGCGAGGCATGATGTCCCAGATGTGCTCAATTTGATTCAGGTCTGGGGAACGGGCGGGCCAGTCCATAGCATCAATGCCTTCGTCTTGCAGGAACTGCTGACACACTCCATCCACATGAGGTCCAGCATATGGTCTCACAAAGGGTCTGAGGATCTTATCTCGGTACCTAATGGCAGTCAGGCTACCTCTGGCGAGCACATGGAGGGCTGTGCGCCACCCCACACCATTACTGACCCACTGCCAAACCGGTCATGCTGGAGTTTGTTGCAGACAGCAGAACGTTCTCCATGGCGTCTCCAGACTCCAGTCTCCTGGTAGCGCCTCCATGCTCTGGACACTACGCTGACAGACACAGCAAACCTTCTTGCCACAGCTCGCATTGATGTGCCATCCTGGATGAGCTGCACTACCTGAGCCACTTGTGTGGGTTGTAGACTCCGTCTCATGCTACCACTAGAGTGAAAGCACCGCCAGCATTCAAAATTGACCAAAACATCAGCCAGAAAGTATAGGAACTGAGAAATGGTCTGTGCTCACCACCTGCAGAACCACTACTTTATTGGGGGTGTCTTGCTAATTGCCTATAATTTACATCCGTTGTCTATTCCATTTGCAAAACAGCATGTGAAATTGATTGTCAATCAGTGTTGCTTCCTAAGTGGACAGTTTAATTACACAAAAGTGAGATTGACTTGGAGTTACATTGTGTTGTTTAAGTGTTCCCTTTATTTTTTTGAGCAGTGTAGTTTGAAATTAACAGACAAGATATAAACAAAAAACGCCCATCAATCATAACATTATGTTCTCTTATAATAAATGAAATAATTTCAGCAGTATACATGAAATGCAGACTCTCCAACATTACACATTCCATTAGGTATAAATTAATCTGTTCCAACTCACTCACCTGGTTTAAATAAATTAACTGATATTTAAAAAAAGATTTGCCTTTTCAACAATGGGTTACCGTAGTAACTGACAGTTGGAAACTGAGTAGCAGAGTATTTTGTACCAAATGAAATGGGTCATGTTGGAGGTTATGGAAATGTACTACACATATGTAAACAGAGGACAATAATCACTTCTAGAATTGGTGTCGCAATCAATTTATCAAACATTAATCACTAAGCATTAAGTATCAATGGTTCCTGGGCCGAGATTATCAACTTGTCCCTTCTAAACAAGTTGAAGTGGCAGGTCTTCTAGTAGAAATCTCATTTCATACCAACTAGTGGTGTGAAAGGAAACATGAATCTGGTTTTGTATTCAAGCAGACAATGGGGTAGATCCAGAACCACGTCCGTCTTCCATAGACGGACGTAATTCAATGAACAATAGCTACTGTGCATGCGTAGTAGCTATTGTACGTAATCTGTGTATCGTTTTGATACGTAGACTGCGTATACGCGGTCTAAAAGATTACAGATTATGTACAATAGCTACTATGCATGCGCAGTAGCTATTGTTCATTGAATTACGTCCGTCTATGGAAGACGGACGTAGTTCTGGATCCAACCCAATGTATTCATGTGTGTATAGACCAAGTTTTAAATAACTGCTCTACTTTTTTTTTTTTTTTTTTAGTAATTGTTGCCTCCTGCCACTGCATCCTAAATAAATGATCTATTTTAATATTGAACATTTCAAGAGTAGGTGGCTGCAGCTGTATCCAGTTATGAAGGATGCATTTCTTAGTGATAGCTGAGATCATTGTTAACATTTGTTTTGTCTGATAATTTAGTTTCAGGGTAGGATTCAGGAATCCCAGTATAGCCTATTATCGGCTGAGTGAAGCCACATCAATTTGAGAATTCATAACAAATGGCTGAATCTATCTCCAGAATCTCCTATTACAGTATATGAATAGTCCCATAAACAGTGTATCAATGTAGCCCTAGTTTCACCACACACAGCTCTGTATGTCAGATATTGCTATGTCAAACCTGTGATTAGGGTATATATAGTTTCAGTAGTATATACATAAGAGCATCTTCAAGTATGTGCTGGCTTTAAGTGTTAGAATGGGTATTGAAGGGTTTTAAAAATATGATCAATTGTGAGAACTGGGATTATAGACAACCAATAATTAAACCACCCTGAAGTTAGGTATAGTCTAATGTGTCTCTAAGCAGCTGATAATGTAGTGAAATTTCCCCCATGGCTATAATTTTCAAGAATGACTATAGGGTGCTCTATGAGATTGTTCAGAACATACCGTAGTGTTGCATGTCGCCAATGCGAATGCTGTCTTTTACAAGTAGACACAGCCAAAAAATCTGGTGATTTAGGATTAGGGTAAAAGAAGGGGAGGGTCAGGGTCCGCCTTCAGGGAGGGGAGTCTAAGGGTCAGGCTCCGCCTGTGGGGAGGGGAGTCTAAGGGTCAGGCTGCGGGGGAGGGTTGGGGTAAAATTTAGACACCATTCGGAGCTCTGTCTTGGGTGTTCCAGGGATCGATTGCTTTGCTTCTGCTTCAGTTCCTAACTGGCTGGTATAGAATGGTCCTTTTGAAAAAGGTTCGTTCACAGTGGTGACCCACACCCATACAGTAACTGTCTATGAAAGGGAAATAAACAGTAGGTGATAGAAGCCTGGTTTATATAATACCAAAGGAAAAAAAAAAAGAAAAGTAAATAGATTGAGTAATTGACATGAATAGTTGCAGGGTTATTAGGTGATATGGAATTTTTTTTAAAAGATTACCTTTGTTTCTGTATAACTATATATTTATTGCCAAAGAAGAATA
>WWET01006161.1:58271-75687 GCA_011038615.1 Limnodynastes dumerilii
TAGGGAAAATGATATCTGCCATGGACTAATTTTCTATAACAATGTCTCTCTATACCCAGTTTTTAATGAAACACTGCTAATTTCTTTTGGAAGACGTTGGGGCTTATCTCAGTATGGCCTGGTGCATTACAGTGGCGACGAGGTGGTGGAAGTGGCAAGCTTTGCCTAGGATAGTCAGGTGCACTACAGTGGCAACGAGGTGGTGGAAGTGGCAGGCTTTGCCCAGGATGGTCTGGCGCACTATAGTCGCGGTAAGGGTTAGCGGCTTGATATGATGCTGCTGGTGCACTAAAGTCACAGGAGATGTTGATATGACGGTGAGGGTGATGGTTTCTGTGTGTTCCACATACTCTATCATGTGAGTGATGAACGCAAAATTGCACTCATGATTCTCCCAACTTATGTCAGTGCTGATGCTGTGTAATTCTGCCAGAAACACCCAGTGAAAGTTCCTTTCGTGATTCTGGAACCGCTGCATATGACAATCATCCTGCATCTGCATGGCTTCATCCATTTCCGCTAGTTGCTGAAACATGACACTCGTCATTCACTGCTATCCATTTTAACCTTGGTGAGGCGTTACCGTTGTTTAGGAACATTAAAAACTAGAAAAAGGGAAATAGAAATAACACATTAGGCAAGAATGACAATATGTGTATATGGTTTTTTGTTTGAAAAAAACAACAGTGTTATAAAACATTGTTCTTGAGCCTTCCTCACTACTTCACATTAACAATAGTGCAAATTTTCACTGTTTTTTCACGTATATAAATTTGTATAAAAAATAAAATCATAAATATAACATTTTATAAAGAATAAAATATTGGACTCTTCATAATGAACTGTTATTATGGACTTAAACATTGTGCAACGCTGCCTATAAAGTTTTATAAAGATTGAACTTTTACAATGGACAACATTGTGCAACATTGTCACGCTGTCTATTGTGGATATATGGGCAGCATTTACAGATTATATTGGACTTTTAAAGGACGATACAAAGATAAAAACGTAAAAATTCCATTACTTACTGTTCCCAAGCAAGCCAGAAGATGTCGATGGTTGTTCCTCTGTTTTACTTGCAGCATCATCATCACCTTTGGTTGTTTCACGTGGCACTGGATTTGATGAAGCAGTGTTGCCAAAAAGTTCTTGACATAGGTCAGATAATGACCTTTGTTTACGGCCAGCTACGCTCCTTCTCCTGCTATCCAGCACTTTGGAGTATTGTTTCTGAAAATGTTTTAACTTTTAACAACCTAGGAAAAAGAATGGATCAAAAAGAGAAAAAAATTATCCAAACAAGTGAACTGTTTATGGTGCACTAGTCTTACACTAGGACATTATGAGTCTCAGCACACTAAAAAGAATCATGTGTAAAATATAACTTTTAATACAAATAAATACATAAAAATGGCGAAATATATAAATAATCACATGAACATGAATAGACTATGAAAATAGCAGAAAAACTAACCACTTTGCACAAATTGTCCGTTTCAAGTATAGAACCGCTGTGAGACCCAGCTGACTGAAATTAAGCAAAATATCTTTCACTGTGTAACAACTAGCGGCCTTACGGCCCGCGTTTGCCTCTTCCGAGGTCAGTAAATCACACTTACCTAACTGCCTCAACGGAAAGGGTCACATGGGTGACAGCAAGCAGTTCATAAGCACCCGCTACCTCCGCAAAGGCGGAGGTAGCAGTCCTGCTGCTGGGTTGTTGCCCTCTTACGGCCTCCTCCACGTCTCCTGATGTACTGGCCTGTTCCTGATGTACTGGCCTGTCTCCTGGTAGCGCCTTCATGCTCTGGACACTACGCTGACGGACACAGCAAACCTTCTTGCCACAGCTCGCATTGATGTGCCATCCTGGATGAGCTGCACTACCTGAGCCACTTGTGTGGGTTGTAGACTCCGTCTCATGCTACCACTAGAGTGAAAGCACCGCCAGCATTCAAAAGTGACCAAAACATCAGCCAGAAAGCATAGGAACTGAGAAGTGGTCTGTGCTCACCACCTGCAGAACCACTTGTGTGTGTGTGTGTGTATGTGTGTGTATGTATGTATGTATGTATGTATGTATGTGTGTGTGTGTGTGTGTGTGTGTATGTGTGTGTATGTATGTATGTATGTATGTATGTATGTGTGTGTGTGTGTGTGTGTGTGTATGTGTGTGTATGTATGTATGTATGTATGTATGTATGTGTGTGTGTGTGTGTGTGTGTGTATGTGTGTGTATGTATGTATGTATGTATGTATGTATGTGTGTGTGTGTGTGTGTGTGTGTGTGTGTGTGTGTATGTATGTGTGTATGTATATGTGTGTGTTTGTATATGTATGTATGTATGTATGTATGTGTGTACATTTCTGTATGTATAAATGTGTGTATGTCTGTTTCATTATATGTGTAATATATGTATGTAAATGTGTGTGTATATATATATATATATATATATATATAAAAAATATGTGTGTATATCTTCACAGCACTTATAATGTGTGGAAAACCAGCAATGGAATAAAAATGCTGTTTGATCTGCAAAAGGGCTTCCTCATCCAATGGCATGCAATAGAAATGCCCGCATTACAACATGTAGAACCCTACTAAATGATGATTGGGACATTTCTGTTGCGTAACCCATGATGCCAAGATCCAGAGACACAGAATTGTAACACTGTTAATAATTTACTAAGCGGTGAAATTGAGTTGAGTGGTTACATGAGCATTAAGGTCCCTCTGCACATTTTCCAGTGTTTCCAGGATCAAATCAGGGGGAAGATGGAACCGCCACCTGGCCTCCTCATCCGACACATTAAAGAGGCTGACACTACTAGGACCTCAGACAATGACGTGGATTCTGACGCAGAACAAATAGATGGAGTAGCTCTTCTTCCTCAGCAGCAGCTAGGATAACTAGCTTTACATTTGTTAAAAAAAAAATTCACATACATTTTTATTTTTTAAAATTAAGCATAAAAAAAAAACATCATTTTTGTATAACACTGAGATATACCATTGTTAACACTTACATAAATGCCATTACTTTGCTCATTGTGGAAATATTACTTAGTAGTTGAAATGTACAAAAAAAGATAAACAACATGAAAATTTCAAAATATTTAAATAGAAACAAAAAAATATAAGTTCCCAAAAATTAAAAACAGCTCAATATTGAATGTGTTTTATAACAACCTTATTTTAATAAACTAGGCAAAACAATCTAAATAAAACTTTTGGTTTAACAACATTGAAAACTACCAAAAAAAGGTTCTATAATTCAAAAAATACATCATTTTATATTTGCAGATATGGAACCATGTAGCGTTATCACATTCAAATTCTACTACAAAACTTATTTTGTATATACATTTAATACATTATTGTTTTCAGTAATACAACAACATTTAACTTAGTAAAATAGCATTTTAGAAAAAAAAAATCTTTAAAATAAAAACACTTGCATATCTCCAAAGATAAAAAATTATCCAAGAGAGCATTTAAAATAAAAACACTTGCATATCTCCAAAGATAAAAAATTATCCAAGAGAGCAAACTAAATTGGGAGAAGAAACCACACATCTAAGAAGGCCTTTGGAAGCATTTAAATACTTTAAGAAATTATTAACATAAGTTCCAAGTGTATTGTTAGTTGGGACAGCTGCTGGTGTTTGCTTTCAACAAACAGCCTTGCTATGCCTTACAAGGCAGCTTAGTGATTGTATAGCTATTTACATTGACAAATCTCTACCTTATAATCAAACCACCTACCCAGGGATCTATCGTAAGTATATTCTCACGCCTTTACTGTACAATTTATATTCCGTGCGATACCCATTTCCATGGTGATACCAGCCCTTAACCTTACACAGTCGTAACAAACGGATTACGTAACTGATGATCACTCGTAGCTAGTTACGATACGTAAGTTCCTTACCCACGCATGTACAGTACTAACACTATCTAATTATGCACGGCAACGTACATAAATAGGCAATTGTTATAAAGTCTGGATCCGGGCCAATAATATATATTTGTATAATGGTGTTATGTATTAATATATCATCAAGAAGATCGGAATTAAAATCAACTATACGGTTTTATAACTATAACAACTTAATTTAATTGAAGAAAAAAAAACTTGACACTGTTACTAATAATTACATTAATCTGAAATAAATAGATGAATAGTCTATTAAGTAGAACCTTATCTGACCATTGGAAGGAAAGGCTGCATCCTGTAAGAAAAGATTATTGTATATAATAATGGTGACAATTTTCTGACAAGTACTTTTGTTGGTTTAGTTTGTATTACGTTGCAATATTCCTCTCAAGAAACTTGTTGGTATGTGCTCTTTTCTTTCTTTGTTGCTTGTGTGTAGAATCTTATCCTATTTACTGAAATTTGGATATACCGGTTTTATAGTGAAGACTTCATCATGATATTAGTCTGCCTCAGTGTAATAATATTTTTACATATGGTGGTTCAGGCAGTATACAGGTCACCAGTTCTTCACTAATACTTTACTCTAATACTAGAGAAATATTGTATGCTTTGGACAAATTCATTACTAATAGTCAAAATATGGGTAAAGGGTTGAAAGTAGCGCTCACTTAGACCTATGGGGATGGGGGTGGGTGTATTAAAGCGAGCCGCACCTCTGGATATTGTCCCCAACTGACAACGTATTGGAAGTAATAAAGGAAGAGAGAGGTAGCGCTCTAGTTTAGTGGACATGGGGGTGTGTAATGGGATAGTGGGGGATTGGTGGTGGTGGTGGGGGTTATGTCTTGTAGACTGGAGTACCAAAACAGTCTTAGGAATAGGTGTCACAGTACAGCCTTGATGCAAGTTCTGTTCAATAAGGGTAGTACAAGGTGAAGTCTCGGCAGAAGATGGGTCCAGGAGTCCAGTTGTTCCCGTTGGTAAGTACAGACGAGGTGGAGAGAGACAAGGCAGCAGAGTATAGTGTATTACTGGGGTACAACAACAGTAGAAGGCAAGGTTGCACTCACCGTTCCTGTGTCTTGTTTCAAGGCATATAGCGTGGTCTTTGAGGTAGTGAAGTGTCTCGGCGGTAGTGGTCCTATGCGTCCTGTCCTTGTAGATCTGTGGGGGTACGCGCGTAGCGCCGTAACCAAGGAAAGGCAGGGGGAGGGGGGAGAGAGAGGATTGCACTCACCCTCCGGACGTCTTGTCGGTTGTGCAGAAAATAGAGAGACGTGTCTTTCTTGCGGAGGTAGCGGTCCTGGTCCTCGCGTTCGTCGGCTTCCGGGTCCCCGTTAATGACGTCTGTGGCGCCTCAGTGACGGCTTACTGGATCTCTGGGAAACACAGCGAGGTTACAGTGACGTGCTTCGGGTGTGAGTAGAGCTGTGGGGAGCTCGCTGGGCGGGCTAAGGATGCGGCTGATATATAGATGCTGGACCGGACAACGGAGTGCTAATAAACTTGTTTTATTTGAAAATACTGATAATAAAATCAAATGTGGTCATGTATCGTGTCACAACGCGTTTCATCACACAAGGTGACTTTTTCAAGGGAGAAGGAGATGCTCAGAAGGTGTGGTGTTTATGTAGGGGTGTTACTGAGGGAGGAGAAGATGGGCGGGCAGGGATGGTACCGTAGTATTGGTGCTTACGATGAGAGTGACAGGGGGGGGAGAGAGACGGCGATGTGGTGAAGGGGGAGGATAAATATGTGGCAAAATAAGAAAAAACTAGCTAGGGACAGGGATGAAATTAGATGATGTTGTTTATCTCTTGGTCTATATTAAGACCCCTAGGGGCTAGGGTCTTAAGGTGGTATGTCCACTGCATTTCTCTGGTGTTTATTTTCTTAGTAAAATCCCCACCTCTCCAGTCTGGGGTGACTAGATCAATCCCTATGAACTGCAGGTATTGAGGATCCTGATTGTGATGGGTTTTGAAGTGCAGGGAAACACTATGTAGGTCGTAGCCCTTTTGAATATTGCGGATATGTTCTGATATCTGTATTTTGAGTGATCTGGTTGTCCTCCCTACATATTGAAGGTGGCACGGGCACTGCAGGAGGTAGATGATGTTTTTGGAATGACAGGTTATAGTGGATTTTATGGTGAATTCAGTGGAAGTGCTGTTAGATAGGAAGGTGGTAGTGGCCCTCGTGTGGTGGTACCCTAGCTTTTTGCATCCTAGACAGCTGCCACAATGGTAAAACCCTTTGTTCTGTTGTAACCAGGAGGGTCTGTTGTGCTCTCTGGTGTGATTCTTAACTAGTTTCTAATGGAGGTTCGGGGCCTTCCTGAAAATAATGTTGGGTTTGTCGCCTATTGATTGTGATAGTATTTCGTCCTTCTTTAAGATGTGCCAATGTCTCTCTAGAATACGTCTGATGTCCCCTGTTCTGTTGTGGTAGTCTGTGATGAAGTAGATGTTATTGTCAAATGTTTGTTTAGGTTCTTTGTATTGTAAAAGTGATTCTCTGTTTAAGCTTTCTACCTGTTGGAAAGCTCCTATGACTAGTTCCCTACGATATTTTTTCTCTAGAAATTGTTGTGATAGCTCATTCCCCTGTGTCCTGTAATCTTCAATGTTGGTACAGTTCCTTCTCAAACGTTTGAACTGCCTTAGCGGGATGTTGGATAGCCACCTAGGGTGGTGGTTACTGGTAGAGAGAATATAACTATTAACATCAACTTGTTTGCGGAAAGTAGTGGTAGTTTCTATAGAGTTATTGGTGATGTGTATGTCGAGGTCCAAGTATTCGACGCGTTGTTTGCTGTAATGGGTAGTGAACTTGAGGTTGTGGGTGTTCTTATTAAGATCCCTGATGAATGATTGTAGTGAGGCTTCTGTGTCCCGCCAGATGAAAATGATATCGTCGATATAACGCCGCCATAGTACTAGGTTCGCGCAGAGCTCTTGGTTGGACCAGATGTGGTGGTCGGTCTCCCAACAACTTATGTAGAGGTTTGCGTAGCTCGGCGCGAACCGTGTCCCCATGGCGGTCCCCTGTCGCTGTAGATAAAAGGTGTCACTGAACCAAAAGTAGTTGTTCTTCGATATGTATTCAATCCCTTGGAGGATGAATTGTCTCTGTTGTGGGTGGATGTTGGGGTCTTTTTGCAGGATGAGGTCAGTACTATGGCTGCCTAGGGCGTGGTCGATCACTGTGTATAGAGACGTGATATCGCTAGTGGCCAGCCACATATCAGTGTCCCATTGTATATCTGTCAAAGTCTTGAGAATTTGTGTCGTATCTCTAATGAAATATTGTTGTTGTGTGACATAGGGCTAAAGGAATCTGTCAATGTACTGTGAAAGGTTACTAGTAAGAGAGGAGATGCCTGAGATTATGGGTCTGCCAGGAGGGTTAGTGGGATTCTTGTGTATTTTTGGAAGAAAGTAAAAAACTGGGACTTTAGGGTTGGTGATGGAGAGGAAATCAAATTCATGTTTGTGAAGGATGCCTAAGTCTGAACCGGATCTGAGGAGGGTGTGTAGTGATTGTTTCATGGTTTCCGTGGGATCCCCAGGGAGCACCTGGTATTGGTCTGTGTCACTGAGGAGTTTAAGGGCCTCATGGTTATACGCCTTAATGTCCATGATCACCAGCCCGCCCCCTTTGTCCGCGGGTTTGATGACTGTATGTGAGTAGAATTGTAGTTCCTTTAGGGCTGTCATCTCCTCCTTGGTGAGATTAGGCCTCGGTATTTGGGTGTGTCTATGGTTGGATGTATTGAGTGTCTCAATGTTGTCCTCAACTAGTCTCTGAAAGGTTTTGATGAACTCCCCTTTTAGGTGAGATGGATAGAAAGTAGATTTTGGTCTGAGCTGAGTGTGTTGGTAGGTGTTATTGTCCTGTGGTGTGTTGTTGGATGTGAGTGGGTGTTTAATAAAGTATTTGTTTAGGGTAAGTTTACGGATGTAACGGCGTAGGTCTAGATAGATATTAAAGGGGCGAGGTTTGTTAGAAGGGGCGAACTTCAATCCTTTGTTAAGGAGGGAGATGTGATTGTCATGGAGTTGGAATTTGCTGAGGTTGAAAATGCCTAAGGGTTGGATAGGGCTGTTGTTAGCGGTCTTTTCGGGTCTATGATTTCCTCCTCTAGTTCCTCTTCTTGTCTTACCCTTTTTCGTTTTTGCGGTTGTGTGGGTGTCGTACGTGTTGTTAGACCTAGTGGTGGACCTGGTGTGGTCGGCGTAAGTGGAGTTTGTCCTAAGAAATCCACACATGACTGTTGGTTCGTTGGAGTGATGAGGGGACTGGGGGGTCTAGTTGGAGCTTTGGTCGTGGATGTGGTCTCAATGTCAAGGAGGTGTGACAAGTCAACGTCTAACCACCCTTTCTCGAAGGACTCGATCACTTTGTTGGTATAGTTAGAGGAATCAGAGGAGGTGGAGCAAATAGTCAAAATATGTCCACTGATAGTGCTCATCAATTGTAGAACCACAATATTGGAATCTGGAGACAGAATTGCATCTCAGAATTTTGGGATGATCAATTCTTCAACCTAGAAACAGGATATTAATCAATTTTTAAATATCAGGTGCTTAGCTGCTGTCAGGAATTAATTCTTTCGCTTGGACATAATCATTAAGTAGCCTTGCAAAAGCTGCAGATGTGAAGGAATTTATCCATCATTGCACCTGTTTTATGCAAGTTAATTTAGGGCAAGCATGTTCAAACTCTGACTCTCCAGGTGTTGTAAACTACGAGTCCCTGCATTTTTTATCGGGATAGACCTAGCTAATACCTGACAAAGCATACAGGGAGTTGTAGTTTCAGAACACCTGGAGAGCCACAGGTTAGCAAGGCCTGCTTTAGGGATTGTTGTTATTATATGGCAGATAGTGCAGGGACACTAATTCTGGCATTATTAGTCAATAAATGAATGTTTTGATAATATCTGAACATTCCCCCCTCTGATTGCATTGCAAAGTAGTGCAGGGTGTTGCTGCAGATACCATAGAGACTAGTACCAAAGCGGTGCTGGACTGCCAGTTTGACACATTACGAGTATTTTACCTTTAAGAAAAACTCTGGATCATCACACAGGATGTCTAGGCAATTGTCAGGTGGTTTCTCTGGAGCTTCTGCTGATGCACTGCTGCTAGATCTCCTTTTTTATATGCTGGGGAAAGAAGAGGAAGAGTTTGGTCAAGCATCTAACATTTTGAAAACTTTTTAAAGCAAAAGCCTGTAATTAATATAGTAAAGGTAATCTTTATCATTGCAGGGCTCAATACAAAATGAGAAAGATCTGAGAGGATTAAAACGCGTTGGAAGTGGTTAAAGACCATACTATTTGCGATTTTAACTGACTCCCTTGTGAGTATTTTACTATGTTATTCTGTACCAAAAATGATTTTTGCACTATTGCGGTGCCCTCTGTTCTTTTTCTCCCAATGGGCGGTCGGTGTCTCACTAAGGTTACAAAGATCTACACCGGACCACATCAAGGGAACCAGCACGTGGAGAACTAACAGAATCGCGCCTAAGCACAGAAGGAAAACTCAAAGGAATCCTCATCTCACCTTCGGAAAATAATCCATACTATAAGAGACTGTGAGTGACTCTTTCTATATTGATTGACAGTAACGCAGAGGAACAGAAAAGAGACTATATATAACGGACTTACTAGTAAAGATTTTTGTGTTTAAATTGCCTTTTTCTTGTGGTGCTTCCACTCTGTGTAGATTAGAATAGTCAATACAAAATGTCTCTAAATTCCTGCATGAGTGTGTGATTTAGTCTTTATTGTCCTCTTCCCGATACTTGATTGTTGAGGTTCAGTGTTCCCTGGCGTAGTTGTTGTTACTTAAGCATTACTTGATGGTCAATATAGTGCCCCCATATTGCTATTTATGTAAGGTAATTATTTTAGCACACTGCTGACACTGGCATATACCATGATTGACATGGAACATTCATATGTGTCCATCATGGTACATGATATGGTGGAGATTGTACATGTGGTGTTGGCAAATAGTGTGTCCAATATGGACACACCATTGTGCTATTTAGATGGTGTCCTTGAAACATTTATTTGAGTCAGTTTTGCTGGTGCTGGAGCTTTAAACACATGCCCATCTTTGTGGACTGGCGCATTTGTTGCATGTGTTGGAATTGTTGGGTACTGGGATGTATGGTGCTTGCTGGATGTTACACTGAGCATGACATGAAGGTGTTACGGGTGGAACACTGAAATTGTTTGGTGGGGCTGTCAGAGGAAAAGCTGGTGTTTCTACATTATAACCCCAAACAAAAGAGTTTGGAATAGTGGCATTAGAAAAAGGAGGCAATTATGTGTTCATTCCGTTCCAATAGTGAAAACCTATGATGATCTTGAAAATAAGAATAATGAGACATAATTGACATTAATATTCTTTATCATTTTTACAAATGACAGATCTTTAATACATTATAATACATGTAGTGAGGTTCATTATAAACAAGGAATAGTACAGTAAAAAGAAGAAAAGTAGTAGTTTTCTGGTACATTTCCATAGGTAGATTCTTACTTAGTGTATAATTACACAGTTCATGTATTGATTATTGTATTTTCTAGACCAGTAGAAAATATTTTCTGTTAACTAATAAGAACTTTTACAGAACTTTGAAGGATTCTCTAATCTGTAAATATGTACAATATCATTTTATCTACCATGTGATATTAGAGACGCTCTTATAAAGGTTGTGGCTCACTGGTACAATGTGCCAATTTGCAACACTTCGTATACCAACAATACACGCACGACGAGAGGATTATTTTGCAGCTTGAAAAAGACAGTGAAGACACTGCAACTACTCTGGAATCGATTATTCCAACTGCCAAAGGTAGAGTTTTCCCCTAACCTTAGCTGTCAATGTCCACAGCGTAATCCTCATATAAACATGCTTTTGCCCAGGTGTAAGTTTCCTCTGTTATTTGGTCCTATGTTATGAGCGACACAACCTGTTACAGTACATCCTTTGCTTTCACTCAGATAACCTTCCTATTGATATACCCATCAATTACATTTTTTGTGCATTCTTCTCTGGACTTGTCACTTTGTCATTTTGGGCCTGATTCAGAGATCCGAAACTAACGATAGTTCCGTGCGTATATTTAGGATCAGATCGATTTTGCATCAACTTTTCATGCGTAGTAATAGTGATACGCCGTGGACGTTGAGTTTAGGGTCGGAAGTGGCTTAAGGTCGGACTTGTGAATCAGAAGGGAACAATTGCGATCCTAAGATCAGCGGAAATATACGAAACCATGGATTTACATAGAAAAGGGAGGAGAGAGGCATTGAGATGAGGAAATGTGGGCGCGATTACAGATTTGGGGTCGCAAATATACGCAACTAATACACATAAGGTCGAAAGTGAGTGCGGCCAGATAGGGTAGGTCAAAGTAGGTGGAAGTTTAGGTTGTGCAGTGTGTTGCGAGGGGATTGACTGCTATTTAATGTTTCGATCGGTGCTGTTAAGTAAACTAACAATAATGTAGATACTGTCAAATAGGTTAGTGAGGACGATTGTTCACGAGGTTTTAATTTTTTTTTGTTTTTTCCGTAGTTCTCTTTAAAAAGCCGAATGTAATTAAATTTTTATTTTGTAAAAATGTATTTAATAATTTTTTAAACATGTCTTCATAAATTCGGAGGATCACATTTAACAATAAAGTTCAATCATTTAGCAAATGTAAATTTTGTTTAAATTTAATATGATTTCATGAATGTTGTACAATATATACTACTTGTGTTTAAAAATATCCCTTATTGTGTTACACCCCTGTCTGTAACCTAGAAAATTTTTATTTTCAAACTTTTAAGGTCTCATTTTTCACAAGAACAATGTATGTATTTTAAAAAAGTATTAGCCTTCATAATGTGTATAATAAAGATTTTTAATCATTTTTATTTTATTGTGTACCAAAAAATATATTTAATGTGTGTTAAAGTTTGACATTTGTCATGCAAAAGTGCCATGGCACACTCACACACTTTAGCTACTGTTATAGTTAACACACAATTGCCTGCACTTCATTATTTAGGAAACACATACACATACATCAGGAAACCTTAAAGTTCACTCGAATACACTGTTTGACCCTTCATGGATATGCAACTCTAAAATGTTAGACTTCACTATGGCCTCACTTCAACCGCCATCACCCATCTTACTTACTTCCTACTCATTTAATAATAACTACACTTTAAACAATCACACACTTCAGGAATCAGCCAAATCAATCATTTAGAGTTCACTCATGCCTTACATACTCACACACTTTGCTACTGTTAGAGTTAACACACATTTGCCTGCACTTCATTATTTAGGAAACACATACACATACATCAGGAAACCTTTAAGCTCACTCAATTACACTGTGTGCACTCACACTTGCACACTTCATGGATATGCAACTCTATGGGCTGACTGAATAATGGAACAAATGTTTTAACATCAAAAACATATGTCTTAAACAATCAGTGTTGCAACACTCATGACCACAGGTGAACTTTACTTCAAATTAATTACACTTTAATACAGACACTCATCTTAAAAAAATGGAGTGTATTCGAAATGGATTAAACAAAAAATAAAAAAGTTGCTAGTGTACAGCTTTAAAGTGCCTATTAATTTATATTAAACATTGAAACAATCGGTAGCTTTATTTGACATATATAAAAAAAAATGAGAAAACATTAGGAACATTTTTAGCAATTTAAAACAATTTACAATGATATTGAATTCAGCCTCTTGCAGATCAACATGCTACAGCTCACTAACATAGTTAATACTTTAGAAAGGGAGTCTTACAGATCAAACTACACAAGAATGACCAATGCAAAGCAAACTAAAACAAATAGACAATACTAGTTCTGATGCCATTGTACACTTTGTGGATATTTGACACAATTTATAGAAAACAAAAATACATTTGTAGTAGTAAAATTTACATTTTATTTATGATAGTTCTATTATTGCTACTCTGAAGTCATACAAAAATATATAACAATAAATAGAAATTACTCCAGCGCTGACTTAGGGATGATGGTCCGGGTTTTAAAGGGGGTCGGGGGCTGGGGGGTTCTGTCTGTCGGCTACCAGTGTATAGATAGGGAGTTTTGCTTCCCTCTGGGGAGAACTATAGAACGTGTAACCTTGGTGCGCCAGAGATGGAACTGTATGGGCAGGTGGTACAAAGGAAGATGCTGGTATATTTAAAAACAGGCTTTTATTGTAAACTGAAAACGTGTGTCAGGTTCAAGAGGTCTCTCTTGTGGTAACCTTGCGTTTTAGAAATAGTGGCACACATAGACATACATAAACACATCAAGAGAAAGCAAATCAAAACTCAAAGATTGCAAAGTTCAACTCGAAAAAGTACCAGTCCGCGGAACAAGCGTGAAATAACAAGTGCCTTAAGGTATTGTAGAAAGTACTGCATAAAAGGGGGAGAGAGTATCCTCACTGGATACTAAGTTGCCGTTAGAATTGTGGATTGTTCTGCTGTGCTCAAAACAGAGTGCTTCTGGCAGATGGCAGTTCTTGATAACAGTTCCAATGTATAGCAATAGTGGGGGGTATCAATGTTTAGAAGGTCCTGACTGTAAGTATGCCTCGTGAAGAGAAGGTAAATAAGAACACCTTACCGGTAAGGGGAAGTTTTTTCAGCTACGGGGAGCTCACCCGTGCTGCTGGTGTGTGTGGACTCAGTCCGCTATGCACCTCTGCAGACTCCTGGCGTTGCTTCTGGCTCCAGATGGAAAAAGCGCTGTAGTGCCTTTATACGGAGTAGCATCTGTGGTGAATGACTGATGCTGGCGGTATGGTCCTGTGTGCGTCTCCTATGCGTTTCACCGAATGCGGCTTCGGAGGGTTCTTTACAGTAGGATGTGCTGCTAAATTGCCTCTGGGGAGTTTGAAGGGTCTGCGATGTGACACAAGCAGGAGATTTAACTCCTCGGCTCTTGTGCGTGCAGATGCGCAGATTGCAGCTGGAGTAGGACGTATGCTGGGTCCTAAAGTCCTCCTTATTGTCCACATGTTATGCCTGGGGGGGGCAGCTGTGGTAGTGCCTTCAGTTGTTTGGGAGAGGAATTTGATCAGATGAAAAAATAAAAAATAAAATAGAATAAAATGACTTGGGCTTCTCAGCAGCCTTTATTGAAGGAGTTTCCTGGAGGAGTTTTATTCATTTATTTATTTGTGGGTCATATATCTTTGTTTTCCACGCGGGCAGAGGCGTCCACTGCGGCTGGGCTTATTTACTTTGGTCATAAGGAAAAGCAGTAGTAGGCATAAATAATAATAAGCAGTGGAATACACCAAATGGTGGTAGTGGATTACATAGTGGTGTATAATAGTTCTCCTCATGGACTTGTTAGTGATAACGGGTGGCAGAATCCAGAAGTGATCCGTGGCAGTTGCCGGCATGTATCTATCTAAAAAGAAAGGTGGCCAGATCAAAATCTATGTTCAGGCCATTGGGGGATAAAGTTCCAAGTTCATAGATCCATCTGCTCTCTTCTTTGGAGATTAACCTCTTCCTCTCCATGGTTTTTTCACTTTTTTTCATACCTATAAATGAGAGACCCTCTGGGTTCCATTCGTGTGCGGAAGAGAAATGTATAGGCACACTGTGTGTGGTAGCATTATTTTTTATATTGCGGAGATGTTCAGCAATTCTTAATTTTAATGCCCTTGTGGTTCTCCCTACATATTGTAGGCCACAAGGGCATTGTAGCAGGTAGATTACACCCTGTGGAACAGGTGATTTTTTCTTTTATTCTGTATTCCCGTCCATTATGATTGGATCTGAAATTCGTGGTACATTTGGTAGTTCTTTGTGCAGTGGTTTTGCATACCATACAATACAGTTTAGACAATGGTAGAAACCGTGCTGGTTCTTATTTAGCCATGTGTTGGGCTTTGTGATCTTTGTTGTAAGTGAGCTGGTGACTAGGAGGTTTTTAAGATTATCTGCCCTTCTGTAATTTTAGGTTTTTGTGAGAGAAAGGGGGCAATTTTTTGATGATTTTCTCAAATTGCTTTGCCTGGCTGCTATATTTGGTAATGAGCCTGATTTCTTCTGGTTTGGTGGGGTTTGAGGACGGTGATGACTGTGGGGTTTTATTTTTCATCCAGAAGTTCTTTTTAAGGTTGCTGGCATATTGAAATTGGTCCTCTGTCTTTTTTGGATCATAGTTTCTTTCTAGGAATTTTCCTCTAAGATGATTAGCTTGTTCCTGGAAGCACTGAGTGTTGGAACAATTCCTTCTCATACGGACAAATTGGCTCATTGGTATGTTGCTCAGCCATCTTGGGTGGTGGTTTCTCTGAGCAGGAATATAATTGTTACAGTGCACTGTTTTGACAAAAGTTTTGGTGTGGATGGTATTATTATCAATTTAGACCTCTAGGTCCAGGAACTCTACTTCTTCGTTTCTAGTGTTCGCTGTGAACACTAGGTTGTAGTCGTTGTCATTTGATATATTTTAGGAAACTCGCAAGGTTTTCTTGTGTCCCTTTCCCGATGCAGATGACATCGTCGATATATCTAAACCAAGCTAGGATATCTTCATTGTAAGGGTTGGTTTTCCAAATGTACTCATTTTCCCAATGGGCTACGTAGATATTTGCGTATCCCGCCGCAAATTTAGTGCCCATTAAAGTACCCTGTATCTGTTTGTAATGGACATGGTTGAGCCAAAAGAAACTGGTTCAAAATGAAACGGATCAAATCCGTAAGAAAATGGACTTGTTCCTGATGTAAGTTGGTGTCGGAAGAGAGTATGGTGCTGATGGCTTCACAACCTTTTTTGTGGTCAATGACCGTATAAAATGACGTAATGTCACAGGTAACAAGGATGTATCCGTCTTCCCAAGTTATCCCTTGTAGAATCTGGAAGACATGTGTGATATCTTTTAGATAGCTTCTTTGTTTGGTGGCTACTGGCTGAAGGAATTGGTCTATGTATTCTGAGAGATTGGAGGTTAGTGAGTTCACGCCTGAGACTATTGGACGGCCGGGTGGATTTGTGAGGGTCTTGTGGATTTTGGGAAGGTGGTAAAATACTGGGAGGATGGGGTTCAAATTCTTTTTTTATTCAGTAGGTTATTTTTTAATGCCTGCTTTAAAAAGACATCGAACTCTTTTTGATATGCTTTACTCTGATCAGAATCTAGGACTAGGTACGTCTCTTTATCTGAAAGGAGTCTGTTCGCTTCTTGCACATAGTCTTTTTCATTAAGGATGACAAGGCCTCCTCCCTTGTCGGCAGGTTTTATGACTATGTTTTCCCTGTTGTGTAGGTCTTTGAGGGCCCACTTTTCAGCTGTGTTCAGATTGTTTTTGGGGTGTGCTGATTTGAAGTTGGGGAGGGCGTTAATTTCTTTCTCTACCATTTTTATGGAAGTTTTAATGTAAGGGCCTTTTAAGTGGGCTGGGAAAAAAGACGATTTGGGTTTAAGATCGGTGTGGGAGAAGGTATCTTGGGTGGGATTGGAATTGTCAGTACTGGTGTTGGTGTTGTCTACTGAATTGGATTTTAGGTTAAGAAAGAACTTTTTCAGGATGAGGTTGCATACAAATTTATGGATGTCTATGCATGTGGAAAATTTATCCAAAGAACTACTCGGGGCAAATTTCAGACCCTTATTGAGGAGGGAGATGTGGGAGCTAGTGAGGGGCAGGGAGCTTAAATTGAAAATTCCTTTCGGTTTAATGCTTATTTCCTGATTTTTGACTTTGCTCCCATTCTTATTGCCTCCTCGTTTTCGTCTGTTCTCTTTTTTTCTTTTTAGTGACAGCTGTGGGGTATTGTAATAAAATAATGTCTGGTAGTGATGTCTGCGCTGGAGATGTTCAAAAAGTACCTTCCTAAATGAAAGTTCCTTCCATTTAGATCTTTCTTCACCCAAATATATCACAACGGGATTCCAAGTATACTTACTTCTTCCTTCTCCTCCCTGTTGTATCTTCTGTATTTCTTGGTGGTATTATTATTCGGACAAGTCCTCAGTGTCGTATTCAAAAAAGAGAAAAAAACTTGCAACACAGCTAGCTTCTTCGTATTTCTAACAGCATACAGAATGATACTCACAATGTATTTTCTTGTTTAAAGGCACATCAGCTAATATCTTTTCTTGCCCCCTAGGTAGTCTTCAATCTTCACGCCTTCCCCGGGATGCCTCTCGGAGATCAGGAAAGAAAAAGAAGACAAAACCTAGTGCAATACTGCCTCAGAATCACCCGTACGTCTCAAGTCACAAGTGCCTACTTACACTCCACCCATCTTGCAACAAGGCATATCAGATGTATCTCTCCATATTCATAGGGGTTCTTCAATAAAGGATCTCTTTATAAATGCAATGTCCTGGTATATTGATTCCTCCTATGTCTTATTCCCATCCAGAAATGAGAGGGGGGTAGA
>WWET01006162.1:11101-22256 GCA_011038615.1 Limnodynastes dumerilii
TGAATTTGTGTAAATTCCCCTTCCCTTACAGCACCTGCTCCATATTATCATATAAATTGATTTCAGCAACCTCCATTGTGTATGTTTATAGACAGGTTTAAAGACCGCATATACACAATCTTTGTAACGAAACGATACGTAGATTACGTAAAATAGTTACTACTACTAATGGTTACTAATAGTTGCTACTACTTATCAGCATGCGTAGTAGCTACTATTGGCAAATTAAGGACGTATGTGCAATATGTTCGGGGTTGTGAATCTGAGCCTATGTCCTCAGCCATTTGGTATTGTACCTTCTTACAACCTTGTCCAGTTGCCCTGAATATAACCTGACAGTGGTCCAAATACCAGCAGTGGTACTAATACCACTGGTTGAGAACCCCTGGTCTAGCGCTTCATATTTCAGGCAGCACTTATGTCCAGGTCCAAGATTTGTATATAACCTGATCGCAGCTCACTTAGGGGTCAACCAAAATCCTCAAAAAAGCAAATAGCAAAGAGACAATAGGGAACATTTATCAGAAATATAGCGTTAACCTTATTAAATCATTTTATTAAAAAAACAATTCCAGTTAAAAATAAAATGTATGCAACATTGCTTAATTACATTATGGGATTCAGATGTATGGACAGCAACAACGGAATAATGTGCATTTGCAAAACCTTCACAAACTTCCACCTTTCCTGTTAAAAATTAGATTTCAAAAGTTGAGTCCTTCCAATAATAATGCCAGACCTGATCCAAAGCTCTGTGCACTTTTCTTAAGCACAGAGGTCTGTACGTTTGCACAGGAGAGAGGAGTGAACTCCCCTGTCACTTCCCTCTCACGTGTGCAGGTCTGGGGCCGTATTCACAGATCCGTTTTTGCGTGGAGCTACGTGCGTATTTTTACGTTCGGAGTAACTGCGCATGCGTAGTAATTTTATTTACGCTATTTATGTTGATTTTACGCACAGAAGTCCATTAGGCACGTGCGTATGAATCGCACTTGGGGACATCTGTACAGAGTGGAGGGGTTGAAATCCGTACAGATAAAGTTACATTACAGTGAGTGGGGGGTGGCATTTAAATGACCAGTTGAGGGCGTGGTTAGCTACATACACACGTAAGTATTATACGCACATAAATGCAAACATAAAGATAAGGGTGCTCTATGGTGGTGGAAGTCTACATAAAGCCGTCCGTGTGAGTGGAGTTTCATGGGTGGTGACTTGCAACGTACGTGCGTATAATTGCATACCTAGAACTAACGGATCTGTGAATACGGCCTCTGGGACACTAACGTGTAATGTATCTTCAGCCTGAACACAAATGTCCAGGCTTTTCTATCCCAATCTGTCAGTGTCATGAGTCAGAGTAGAGTAAAAGCAGCAGCCAGAAGATAACGAAGGATGAGTATTATCTATCTAATGCCTTCCTAAGATGACATTAGCATTGTGTTTTCAGGAATCAATTTCCCATCGTTTCCCATCAATTTCAATAGAGAAACATATCTCATGAGGGGATATCTCAGTATCTCCTCAACTGCCTGTCAATAAATATGTAAATATGGGACCTGATCCAGACTTCAGTACCAGAGGGCAAACATACAGAGGTTTTCCATATGTTTGCCCACTACTAAGTTCCGTAGGTGAGTGGAAAGGGCACTCCCCTGGTCACGTACGGTAATCTACTTTATCTTGTCTGTATGTAAGTTTAAATGTGTGGACAAGATAACCGTATGTAAGGGATAAACCCAGCCCTTGCGGTTTACATAGGGAGGCCAGCCCACCGTGCCTATAAAGTATGCACGGAGGTCTGGCCCACCAAATGTGTGGAAATGCAGGACATATGGAAACAATATCCATACGTCCTGCTTTCAAAGGTGTAGCATGCGCATTAATGAGTGACAGCTGATTTATACAGTCACCTGTCATTTTGAAGTCTGGATCTCGTCAACGGAAATGGTTAATTCCCTACTTAGGTAACAATATACCCAGTAACAGTTGCTGCTACAAAATAGGTCTTTTAGAAGTAGAGACAGCCGAAAGCTAATTTTCTCTATTTTGAAAAGGCCGCCATTTTCTAAATTTTTTTTACAATGAATAAATATGCCAATCGGAAAATGTACACATTTAGAGTAAGAGTAACACTCTCCAGGGAATTTTAGGGTTAGGCAGTGGGGAAGGGAGGGTTAGGGTACTGAAAGGGGAGCAGTAGAGTTAGAGTAAGGGAATGGGAGGGGTAGGGGAAGGTAAAATAGTCTTAGGGTCAGGCTGTGGGCAGGGTAGTCTTAGGGTTAGGCTGCAGGGAATGGAGTCTTAGAGTTAGGCTGCAGGGAAGGGAGGGTTAGAGTTAGGGTAATGGAAGGGAGGGTTAGGGGAAGTAGTGGGGGACTTTTTTTTTACACTTTTCTGATCACTGAAAGCTTAGTGCTCCGTGGATCGATTGCCTCCTCGAGGAATTGGGTTTTTCAAAATTGGGACTTTCTATGCAGGGACCCACACCCGATGTGGAGAAATGATGACTAGGCTAGCTACATTGAATGGGGATACATCATACCTTTGGCTGATGCCATGGTGTCCTGTCTGGGGTCACAGACTGCTAAGTCAGCCTTTACTCCTTCCTGTTGCTATCAATGATCTGCCGGAGTGCTGTGGAAGGCTCCGTCCTCCTTCTCCTCTTCTGGCTCAGCATGGCCACTTTAAATTGAATGGCGTGGCATTCACTGTCTGCGCACATTCCTGTTCTCAGCAGTATAAATGCGTTGTACAAAAGTCCTGATGGTGTGCAGACAAAAAAAATCTCATCCGATGAGAACTCTCACAGGTGGACAAAACCAACGCATTTCACCCTGTAAAATAGCGGGCTTCATCGGGGAAAGACTCTTCTCCGCCCACTTTAGGGAGTTTAGGCACGTGAAGGGGAAGAGCCACACTGACGGACAGATCTCCAAGAGTTTGGATTTAAGATCCGTTTCGCCCTGTAGAATAGCAGGCTTTATCAGGGAAAGGCTTCCCCTACCCACTTTACGTAGTTTAGGTAGGCTGAGAGGATGAGCCACACTGACGGACAGATCTCCAGGCGCTTGTAAATAAGATCCTTTACAGAACATCCGTCTGGCGCATGTGCACCTCTATCCGTGCATAAATTGGGGTTCTGATGAAAGTGTAATAGTAAAGCTGGTCAGTATCTGTGTGCAGTAAGCAATTCAAAGATATATCCCTGCATGCAAAAAATACAATTACCTTGACGCCCCCTGATATCATGTATCATAAATGTTTGTGTTGGGCATGGTGAGCTGTGACTGTAGTGAGTTCTGAAACGATCAGCTGTCATCCACCTCTTCATAAAAGGGCTCTTACTAGAATTAAGCATAAGAACTGACAATTGATCGCTGTAGATGATCTCCATTAAAGAAGTCTAGCTTATTATGGCAAATCAATTAATATACTGAATTTCCATAAAACGTAAGTGATTAATTCTCTGTATGATGCCATAAAATATTATTCTCTGTACATTTTTTTTTCTTATAGGCTGACAACATTTCCTGTACTTAGCATTGCCATTTTACTTTACATTTGGCTTTAATAAATGTTTTAGTGCCAATGATTTTTATTGTAGTAATCATGTATGTTTGACTATTAATGGCACTATACAAACAGTCCAGGAATAAAAAAAAAATTGTAAGCAAATACATTCTATGGACCAGATTTACTAAGCTGCGGGAGAGAAAACGTGGTGATGTTGCCCATAACAACCAATCAGATTCTAGCTGACATTTTCTAGTATGTAATAGGAAAGTGAGAGCTAGAATCTGATTGGTTCCTATGGGCAACATCTCCACTTTTTCTTTCCTGCAGCTTAGTAAACCTGGCCCTATGATAATGCATACATTTAAGACATAAGTGACATAGGGCTCTATTTACTTACCTTCCTCATTCACTGTGAACGAAGCTGCATCAGGCTGGCTTATCATGGCAGCGAGTCTGGCAGCTTTGTTTACATTATTGACAAATACTCACCCCTCCTGCGAGGTCACGCAATGATCCGCCGGGTCCTTGCAGTGCTTCTCCATTCATGCGATGCGTGAATGCAGTACTGCACATGCGCAGTGCTTCTCTTTTGGCACTTTGAAATTTTCCCAAGTCCTGACATGAGAAACACTGCACATGTGCAGTGTATTCATGCCGGGATCGGACAGCTGCAGCCCGAAGGGACGCCCGGACAGGTGAGTTTAAATATTTATTTATATTTTCTATGGTTTTTTTTTATTGATTTGATTGATTTTTTTTTTGTTTTTTTAACTCGGGCAATATATTCCGGCAGTCTGAATCTATGGGGACATCACCAGAATACTATGGTGGGTTAGGGTTGAAGAAGGGGAAGGTTAGGGTTAGGCTGTGGGAAAAAGTTAGGGTTAGCGTTAGGAAAGGGTTAAGGGTAAGGTTAGCTAAAAACACTTACCTTACCATCATCACCGCTATCGTACGATTGTCATTCGAAAAAAAAAGATCATCGTAACGGTCGATCCAGATTATGAAATGTGGCCATTTTCTGCCCTCTGTGTGCTGGAAAGGTCTGTATTTCTATACTTTGTTATTTGAAACGGATGCTTTGGTGACATGGGGGCTGATCCAGACCTACGATGTTAATATGCTGGGCGTAAGATCGGCTGAAATGCCGATCTGCGCATGGCCGGCCTGATGTTGGCCAGCGTAACTACGGTGTAGTAGCAGCATAGGAACAGCTGAGGGGGTTACTACGCAAAGGTTAGTGTAGGTAGGCGGGGGGAAGGAGTGTAATGAGGGAGGGGTTTTAGTAGATACGCTCCTGTCCCAGCGTATTTACTCTCGCTTACGCCGGTTGAAGTTAGGGTAGCCTTCAGCCGGCATAAGCGAGGATAAATACGCTGGGACAGGGGGGAGTGTCGGGGAGAGTGGACGTCGATGCGCTGTGCTTTAGTAAGCAGTGCGCATCGGCAAAGGTCTGGATCAGGCCTTTCGCTATAGGTACCCATATATTCACAAAGTAAATATTTTTTAAAATGATCCAACCGCAATTCAGCTGGCGTCTGTATCATTTGCCAAACAAGGCCCACTTGGAACGGCAACTGCATCCCGATCCAGCTGCAAAAAAATTAAGAAAAGGAACAAATTTGCACCTCAACAAAACCATGTGGGAGGTGAGTGTAAATTGTGTAGACAGAATGAGAGTTTCCTAACTGAACTCTAAATTACAGTGGAAATGTATTGGTGTATGTGGGCTTTAAAAAAAAAGTTAATTATTTACCCTCCGTATAAAAATATAAAGAACATGGTTAGTCTGAGTGCAAAGATGCTCCCTACTAAATTATTGTGCCAATCTCTGGGTAAGATCCTATATTCTTTTGGGTGTGAACCTTTTTGGCAATTATTTGCCCCTTTCAATTATGTGCCTGTATTGTGCTTCCCAGCTGTATGTTTGTAAATGTTAGTGCTATATATAGACATGAATAATGCACATTGTCTCCTATGGTAATTATATATTATTTATAATTATTTGCAGGATCTGACAGCTTTACAAGCCAAGCAGGGTCACAAGGTCAAAATAGCCCTTTATGAATGTCCTACAGGGAGTACACCAGGTATATACTGTCTTTCAATTATACCTATGGGAGCTTTTAAGCATGTATGTAATCAACATTAGACCGGGAGAACATACCAGGTCGTCTGCAGCATTTGTCAATATGTGGATGAATTAAACTAATGTTATCTGTCTTGGCCTTTTAAGTAGCCAGTTGCGAAGATGATCCAG
The DNA here is from genome assembly GCA_011038615.1 of Limnodynastes dumerilii. Lineage (NCBI taxonomy): Eukaryota > Metazoa > Chordata > Amphibia > Anura > Limnodynastidae > Limnodynastes > Limnodynastes dumerilii. The sequence continues at coordinate 16,881 of WWET01006162.1, forward strand.
GAAGGAAGGAGAATCTATGAAGCATTTACATTGTCTGGTCCCTTAACAAGCTGTCATGGGATTTGAAACCAAGTCATCATACAGTGATCAGTAAGTGTGACAAGGGGAAAGGCTCTGTAAACTGTGCTTTATAGCTTAGAAGAACTGTACATTATGACACCTGTGCATTATGAAGTGCACCATTAACTCCTTTGGTGTAAATCCTTCTAATGGTCCACTTACCCCTTCCCCTGTGATGCGCCTTTGTATATATTACTGCATTAAGTCAATGTTTCCTTCTGATACTTATATCAATACTTCCATAGTAGCGATGTTGCATTGGATCATACCGTTATTGGATATTATACGTCCGTTTATTAATTTTAAGAAAGTTGGTTTAGTTTTAAATTAAAGGATGTATTTTCATGGTTTTGACTGACGTCGATTTTACATGACTAGACATTTTAATTTCCTATGGTAAGCATTTGTTTTGGGTACACAATGGGTTCCAATTTTGATGCGATCCAATACTAGAGCAAAAGATTTAAACAGATCTGGGCAACAAAATTCATACGTTCACCTTGTGACCTTGGACTTTGGCTAGCCATGGCTTACCTTAACTCATACTTGCCGACTCTCTCGGAATGTTCAGGAGACTCACGAAATTCGACCAAATCTGCCGCAATGGATTTGAGGCTCGTGGTTTCCATTAAACCATTAAAGGCTCATGGTTTCCATTAAACCACTGCCTCAAGTTCTGACCCCCAGTACTAGTTTACTAGTGTTGATATGAACAGGGAGGGACTTGATGACGCAAATTGCATCATCAAGCCCCACCCCCATCCCAATGAAACCCTGAAAGGGGTAATTGATAGTCAAGGGGCGGGACTTAATGACGCAATTAGCATAAACCACACCGTTAAGCTTCGCCCCCTGTATGCATCTATGGCTTCCCTCCGGGATCTCCCAGTGTGAAGCTTTTAAAAGTCGGCAACCCTGCCTTAACTTTTTGTTACACGCTGTCACGATCCAGTGACAGCATTTGCTACACTTAATCGCCATACTTACCCGCCAGACCACACTTCCATTCTCTCCTCCTGTGTCTACAGGCTCCAATATTGTGTCTTGGCTGTTTCTGATTGGCCAGCGGTCCCTGTAAATAGCCAGCGGCTCCAGCACATGCTGTTGGTTATAGCGTCTCTGCACGTGTTCCCAGTGTTTTCGTGCGTTTGGCCCTGGCTTCTCCATGTGTTTTCCTGTGTTCCCTTCTTTTCTCGTTATTGCAGTTTGGATGTATTTTCTGTGTGGGTTCATGCTTGATTGAGTTCTTGCCCTAGATAGTCTTGTCTTTGGTCAACACTCAAAAACCTGTTTTTTTGCCGTTAGACACGGGTTGAGGCTCCAATGACCCGAGTTGAGGTGTGATGTGAAAGGTCCTGGGGTCTTCTTCCCTGGGTTTAATGACCCGGATAGGGGTGCATTGTGAAAGGTACGACCCAGGTTTTTCAACCCAGGTTGCACACAAAAAACCCAGATATAGCAATAGTAAACAGTTCCTTTGCCGGGAGCCACGTGCCGCCTTGCACACTGTCAGGGAAGACCCGGGTCCCGGAATTTCCTGGGTCAAACCTGGGTTGAAAGGGATTATCCCAGGGAGATGTAAATGGGGTATCAGTTGGGTTCTCTTTTACTATTCAGTTTTTTTCCCTGCCGTCATCTTTCTTACCTCAGTCCCAGGATCCTCCTGCTTTCATCACACCCACACAGTCCTAGGCTATACATTGACCTCGCAAGCAGCATTTCTTTCATTCTGCGTCGGGTGTTTGCATCGGTAACAAGGTCGGTATCAAGCATTAGCACACTACAGGCCGCAGTGGGTCCTGGATGTCAGAGCATGCTGGTGCTTCTAGTACTACAGACCCCTGTAGTCTACAGGTCCCAGCAAGTCTGTGCTGCCATCTGCCATTAATAGCTTGGGCCTGCTGGCGTTTATAATACTACAGGCACCAGCATGGCCATGGCTGCCAGCTACAAGTACTTCAAGCGCCAACATGACCTGTGCTTGCTGGGACTTGTAGTGCTGCTTCATGTGTATGGTATGAGGAAACCTAAAAGTTTCCTGTACAATCAATATGGCAGCAGGATGATAGATCGGTGCAGTATCTCTACATGCTACATTGTGCTGAGTGTGTATTTTTAACAGCCGAGCTCCAACATTTATTTTTTTTAATGATATTTATTGAGTCTTCAAGCCATAATAGCAATGTCGCCAATTGGGCGGGTGTATTGATTGAACTGCTGATTCCCTGTGGTCTCTCTCTCTTGTTTGTAAGTTGCACAATGATAGCTTCTATGGTTTTTCCCAGGTCTTCTTAGTGAAATAAAATCAATAATTATTACCCTTTCTCCTACTGGATTTTCCAGGGTTTCCTAAAATGTAACATCTCCAAAACCAAAATCATTGTCCTCTCTCCCTCCCCCCCAGTGTCTCCTCCACCCCCACCCTCTCTGCATCACCATTGGTGACACCATCACACAAGCCCATTGCTTGTGTATCATCCTGGACCCCCTCCCTCCTCTTCACCCATCACACAATCATGCCATTTTCATCTAACATAGCACATATAAGACCCTTCCCATGCACTGATGCCATAAATACTCTGGTCCACTCTCTTGTCATCTCCCGCCCTGACTCCTGTAACCTCTGGTCAGCTCCTCGCTGTCACCTACAAGGACCTCTCCTCTTCCACTGCTCTCAACCTCTTCTTACATCTCCATTCATTCTTCCTCCTGCTCCATTCAGTCTGCTAACAGCCTTCCTCTACCTAACCTCTCCTCATGCTCCTCCCACTACCCAAGCCATACTTTTACCTACCCCCACTGTAGCTCCAACTAACTTTAAGTTCCTTGTCCCTTCCCTTGTCCTCATGTCTCCTATTAGTCTACCTCATTCCTTTAGATTGTATGTTCTCTTAAGCAGGGACCTCCATCCTTGTCGTCCTCTGCCTCCCATCCCCATCCGCTCCTCCACCTCATGCCCTCCGCATTTGGTAACTACATCAAAATGGCTCCTTTTTGACCTTGCCATACCTTAATCATACCTCAAAAAAAAATCTCAAGATATATCCCAGCTCGTTCTCTCAGATCATCACAAGATTTACAACTCTCTTCCACACTTCATAAATGTTCTTATTCCTGGGCACAGGACTTCTCCCGGGCTGCACCCATTCTCTGGAATAAGACTATCTCCCATTAAGACTATCCTCTACTCTCCAAACTCTCCAAGTGCTCCCTTAAAACCCATCTCTTTACACAAGCTTATCAAATTCTTAAACCTCCTTGAGTTTTATTTACCATATTAAAAACCACTTTGTTTTCCACCTTGCCTTTCTATTACATTATTATTACAAACCCGCACACTCTCTCTTTCTATTCTAAAATTCCCTCATCTCTGTTACTAACACTGCTGTGTGACTGGATCATACAGAGCACTGAGAGCACTTTTACCATACACCGTGGCTGGTCCATTGTGTGATATATAGCACTTGCCCTTATGTATCAAACCCACTGTCCTATAGAGTGTAAGCTTGTGAGCAGGGCCCTCCTACCCACCCAGTCTGTCTGTTATTACCCAGTCTTGATTATACTGATTGTTAAAATTGTAATGCGTTATGTAATCTGATAAATAAATAATTGAATAAATAAATATTTCCTTTAACACCTTTCAAATATTATGTATTTCATTTTAAGTTTAACAAAAATTCTTAAGAAGAAACAGTTTCATTCATCCTGTTATCTCATTTTCATTTTTATTAACCTTTTTGCAGCCAATAATAAAGATATAGTCAAACCACCGGACGTATTGCAATAGGTCCAAACTCACTCTTATGTACGTTGTTTTAGGAATTGAGCTACTACACATGCGTTGTAGCTTATTTGCGCTATCTACGTACCATTTCTGTATGTAGATTGCATAAGTGCAGTCTTTACGCAATACTATGCATGCGTAATAGCTCAATTCTTAAAACAAGGTACGTAAGACAAAAACTATAGTTTCAGCATACTTCAACAACTTCTGTGACTACATTTAACAGTGCTTAGAGGGTTTTAGGAGAGCAGTTGAAACGCGTCTGGCATAAACATAAGGGATCGGATCCACACTTCCTGCATGGGGGCGTTTTCTAAACACTAGGATTGGAAAACGCCCCCTATTGGAAAGAGCACGTGTGAGCGCCACTTTCTCAGGATGGATCTGGATACAGTAAGGTCTGATTTTTGCTATCGGAAGTAATTTCTATAGTTATGAAAATGTTGCTGGAATATTATGTTGTTTTCATACTTAATAATATCTAGAAATTCAAAAAATAATAATGACATTTTTTATTGCAAAATTGGGACAGTCCTGCCTTATCCTGCACAAGGGCCCCCTTACTTCTTAAAACACCCCTGAGATGTTACCAATGGTAACCAATCAGATTCTAGCTCTCACTTTCCTACTACATACTAGAGAATGTCAGCTAGAATCTGATTGGTGCAAATGGGCAACATCTCCACTTTTCCAAACACGCAGTTTAGTAAATCTTGCCCATAAAGTATGTCAGATTCTACACATAATAAGCTTATGACGAAAGTATTCCATTTAATGTTTATTCAACTGTATATAAATCCATATGTAAATGTTTTTCAAGTGAAAGCACAAGCTCCATTTTTTAACGAGTATGTTGGTTTTAATTGGACTTTTAATAGAAGCATTCATGTTCATGTACTGCAGCTATTTATTCCCTCATAGGTTAACAGTTCACATATGCTAAAAATCAGCCCCATGCTGTGGATGTACATAGAGATTTCATAGTGTAGAGACCTCTATATCTGAGGAATCATGCCAATTTCTCCAGTACAGCACGCACCCTTCCCATTAGTATGGCTATGGGACTCTGTTCCCTGTGTTTATAACAAATGTGGGAAGGAATTTGAACAGTTTGCTACTGATAACTTGGCAGCAGGTATTTCTAAATAATGTGCAGTGTGACGAAGTCCTTAAGTGCACTACAAATCTATTTGGCAATGACAAAATCAGGCTACATCAGGTGATATTTTCACTGCTTCATGTTTGCAAACATAAACTAACACCGGTTGCAGTCCCTGGTTAAAAAGTTTCATTTCTGAAATATGGACATCTGAAAGTACCTTTTCGGATGTCCCTATTTTTAATATCCCCCAGTTTAGAATTTTTTTTAGAATGGGTGAGTATGCCGATCAGCACACTCACCCATTCCGTTTCGGAAACGCCGCTACCGCAGGACCCGCGCCACAGGAAAGGTGAGTAAGCTCTCCAGGGTTAGGGTCAGGCTGCGGGGAAGGGAGGGTTAGGATCAGGCTGCGGGGAAGGGAGGGTTA